>VXBX01007762.1:0-15175 GCA_013400415.1 Scytalopus superciliaris | reverse complement strand
GGACACTGCTGGGCCCTGGGTGGTTCTGGCCAGGCTGTGAGGGAAAGCGACAGTGCTGCACAGGATCAACTCCTGTCCCTGCACTGAGAGTCCAGGCACCTTGGCAGGATGGTGTCCCTGGTGTCCTTGGCCACAGCTGGGGCACTCAGTGGCTTTCGGTTGGGAGACCTTTGCTCACAGGAAGGATAGTGGGACAGGAGTGGGCTGAGTTCTCTCCTCTCTTCTCCAACAGTCAGAGAAGGTCACCTGTGTCTGCTATAGCTTCTCTGTAGGTAAGTGTCTCTTTGCTTCTGGTGTCAGAGCCTCTCTCTTACATGTTGTGTTTTTCCAGCCTGGCTGCTTCCCTGGCAATAGCTGGCCCAGTGCAAAAGTGGTGGGGTATTGTCCTACTTCAATCTTCAAGGAAGTTCTCTGGGTCTTGAGGGTATCTATGGTAGATGGGCTTTGGGCATCCTCAGGACACTTCGGCAGGTATGGCACCAGTAGCAGTTGGACACTGGGCATCATCCTTGCCATCACTGCGTATTTAATCCTAGTTCCAGTGCTCCCTTGGTGTATATGCAACCCCTAAATGCACTTCACCAGGCTCTGGCCATGACTGGAGCAGGCAAGGAGGCAGGGTCCACACCAAGGGTATGACACCAAGCCACAACCTGCAAGCTCCTTCTGCACCAACAAAACTTTTCTCCAATGCAAAGCCCGGAGTGGGAGATGAGGGAAGCTGCTTATGTCTCCATGCCCCTATAGGATCTCCCAATGCCTAGTTCAGGCTGTGCAGGAGCCTGAGCCTGGGCTGTGCTGCCTGCAGGGCAGAAGCCGGTGTCTCTTCTGGACAGGATGCCTGTGGTTGTGGCAGTAGCACTGATTGCTGGACTCCTGGCACTGGGAATCTTGCTGCTCTTTGTGTTCTTCAGGTCAGTATGTGCCTCACCTCTCCAGCCCTCTGTGAGGCATCCAGTGCCTTGCACTGGCAGGGAGTGTTCAAGTGAACCCTGACAAAAAGCAGGGTGGGAGACAAAGCTATTAGATGGGAAACAGCCTCTCCTCTATCTCTCTGTTCTGCTGGCCTGTGAGCCTGACTTTCTGTTTTGCAGACTAAAGTACAACAGTTCAAAAACCTCGGAGAACAACAGCACTATTCCCCTGAGATCTCAAGGAGGTGAAGTATGAGCAAAGGCCGTATGTGCCTTGTCTGGACAGGCTCTCTGTTAAAAGCAAAGGTGGGGTGCTCATAGGCTCCACAAGGTTCTCACAGGAGCAAGGGGATCAGAGCTGGCTGTCATGGGGAAAGTGACACCTCCAGCAGAAGGGACTTGTCTAGGGAGGGACAATCTGGGGCTTGATGGGTTCCTGGGCATTGCAATGCCAGCTTGGTCCAAGCTGCTGAGTTCCAAGGCCAGCCTGTTTAGCTTGAGGTGGATGCTGAACCCCTGTCCTTGTGGTCTCTGTAGGTGTGTGCAAGTTGACCACACAGATCCCGGTGGTGGAACTGCTGGAGGCTCTGAAGCAGTTTAAGAGGGAAGAAATAGAAGCAGAACAGACAGATGATGAATCAGTCAACAGGCATGGTGCTGGGTGTCTTAGAGAATATCAGGTTTGGTTTAGCTTTGCTTTCCCACCTGGCTGCACTGTCCACCCAGCCCTCACCTGTTCCCTGGGCAGGTGATGCAGTTGGCCTTGGCCAGCCCCAGAACACATCCCAGTGCTGAGTGGGCTTGTCTTCTTCCTCTGCAGCAACTGTCCTCCACTTTGCTGCACCCCTGCAATGCTGGGACAGAGCTATGTAATCAGAGCAAGAACCGCTACAAGAGCATCATCCCATGTAAGCAGAGCTCTCCAGGGATTGGCACAGGCACTTGGAGCTGGCTGGGCAGCACAGGATGCTGTGCTGGTGTAGGTGCCCCTGCAGCACTTCAGAAGTACTGAGGTCCTCATCTGCTCCTCTGTGGCCACTGAAACCCAGCCCCACTGTTTTTAAGCAGAACCCTTGTCCTGCTCCTCAAATCCTCATGCAAACAATCATTCATTACTGTATTCCTGTTTCTGATGTTAGTAATTGCTGAACACTGCTCTGTCCCATACAGAGGCAGGTATTTGTGGGAAATTGGAAGAAATGACCCAATTTCTTTCAAACCTTAAAGCTCTTCAGGGCTCCACATGGTGTGGACATTTGGCTTTCCTAGTCTTCTTTAAAACTCCATTGCATTTCCTGCTGTGCCATGCCATCTTTCATCTCATCACCTGTTTTTTACCCCTGAACATGTCCTGAGGCTTGGGCTGCTGCTGGGGACACCGCAGACAGTCCCAGACTTTCCTAAATTACAAATCCCTGCTTACTCAGACTTTTTGTTGCTGTCCCAAAGCTTCAGTCCACTTCCCTTCTCTTTCAGATGATCACTGCCGTGTGGTGCTGCAGTCCTCTGATACACAGAATGACTACATCAATGCCAGCTACGTGGATGTAGGTAGTGAGGAAATGTTGCCCTGGGGAGAGTAGGAAATGTGCCTTGCTGTGCTGGGTGACAACAGTCCTGCTCATATGGGTGGCCCTGAGGTCTGACACTTGCTGCCTTCAAGTGCTGGCAGGTCTTGGGATGTCACTTTCCTTGCATCCTTTCTGAGCTGCCTGAAGTACTCTGGATTTGTGTGCAAGTCCCCATCTCTAACAAAAAGGCACCTGTATGAGGGGCCTGGAGCCAAGATGCAGCCGCTGATACACACTCTCTGTGCTGGCCAGGAGTGGTGCTGCAGGACACACCGTGCTGAGGGCTCTGGGCTTTGGTCCCTGTGGGATAAATTCTTTATTCCATTCTCTGTTAAACATTTAACCCATGTGATCACAACTGTTTGAACCTCTCCCCTGCAGAGCTACCGAAGTCCGCACTTCTTCATTGCAGCTCAAGGTTGGTACTCCCAGACTTAATCCTCAGGAGATGCTGATGTTGGGAACTGGGACAGCAGCCTAGGAGCTGTGAATGGCTCAGTCCAAGGCCATGTATCTCCAGGGACTCTGTCCTGGACAGTGGTTACAGCTGCTGCAGGGCATGGAAAGCCTCAGAGGCAGTTTGGCAACGGCTGGAGTTGGTGCCTGCACTGCCCAGTCTGAGGATATGGTCTTTCCACCCACAAGTGGGTATGCTCCCTCTGGCAGCTGGCATGAGAGGGACAATCCTGCAAATACCTGACACATCTGCACTCAGTGCATTCAGATACCATCTCCTCCCAACAGTGCAAGGCTGGGATGGGCTAGTCTGCTCTATGCAGCATGCAGGACATCCTGGGCTCCTGGCAAAGCCCAAGAAATCATTTTCAGCAAATAGGACCCTAAATGTGGGAGTATCTCAAGGTCACCTTAAGGGTCTGGATAGAGAAGCCCCAGAAGCAGCAGTGAACCCCTCACATATCATGGGCTCACCTGCTCTCTCTCCTCCTTGTCCCAGTTTCTTACATGGTGGTGAAGCCAATGTGCCCAGCACTCCTGTCAGGTGCTGATGTGCCCTGGCTGTGCCTCTGTCTCTGGGCAGAGGAAAGCCTGGGAATGTCTGAGCTGTGCCTGGGAGCACACTCCATGCCTTCAACATTGGCACAAAGCTCTCCTCTTCCTTCCCAAGGCCCCTTGGCTGAGACAGTGGTGGATTTCTGGCAGATGGTCTGGCAGGAGAAGACCTCAGTCATTGTGATGCTGACGGGCTTAGTGGAGCAAAACAAGGTAGAGGAACCATCTCAGACCATTCTCAACTTGGGCACTGACAGAGCCCAAGGTTCTTCACCTGCCTTTGCTGTGCTCCCAGTGTGTCTGTCAGTGAGTGCAGAGAGTTCTGCATCACTGCAACATTCCCCTTGTGAGGTTGCTGGTGCTCAGTGGTCTCGCTGCTGTTGACAGATCAAGTGTGAACAGTATTGGCCAGAGCAGGAGGAGGTCTACGGGGACTTTACTGTGACACTCAACAACACCAGGACCACCACGGGCCTTGTCACACGCACCTTCTGCCTCCAGAAGGTAAGCCTGGTGTGAAGCTGAGGTGGAAATGCAGGATGCTTCTGGGGTTCAGCAACTGGTGGGAGCTGTCAGCCAAGGACATTGTGGGGAGCCCTGCCTTGTCAGCAGCACAAGAAGGTTGGCATTGCTACCACTGGACTCCATGCCATTGCATCAGCCCCAAGTTTCTGTGCCAATCAAAGGCAATTTGTCAGCTCCTGTGGTCACGCCAGATGAGTCTGGACCAATGATGCACGTGGGCAGTTCATGGATTCTTGAGGGCTTGGATCAGGTGATTACAAAGGGTATAAAAGTAGTTAAAGAGTATAAAATTACATTTCTGTACATCCAGGGTGGTGGGATGGCTGTCTACCACCAGAACCAACGTGCAGAGGGTCCATAGAGAAGCTCCTTGGTCATTTACAGTTACTAAGCCTGAACAGGTTTATGGTTTAAGATAAGCTACATAAGGACATTTCTCAAGATGGATATTTCTGCTGAAGTTATACCTCAGATAAAAAGCAGAAGCTTCAGGAGCTGCAAGAAGGGGAAAACAGGTACAATATAAAGAAATTGCAGTTATGCATATTCATCTTTTCTTGTCTTGCCCTGAGACAAACATAACTAGGAGGTAAAGCTCCAACAGCCCCTGATAGAAGGACATACCAGTTCATTAGTTTAGGCCAAGTGAATGTGATGGTTATGGAAAAATGCATGATGGGCTGGCAGCAAAAGTGACTACATTCACATTAGTGCAGGATCAGCCTTCAGGAATATCTTTTTTGCAGGAGCAGGGCTTCTAGATGACTATGGAAACACCCTAAACTGGAATTTTTGTACTTTTCTTCAGGGCCACAAACTGCATTTGCTGCTCTGCCTTCACTGTTCACAGCACAGGAAAGCAGAGAAGAAACTGCATTGTGTGACTGTGTGATGAGTGAATTTGTTCTTTGCTGTCTGAGGAGCTATAGCTGAGCAGTCATTATGATGTGGGTGCTGGGGGGAGCACTGTGTGCTGGAGCCCCACTGAAGTGGTTTTCTCCACTGCTCCCTACTTGTTGGCATGCAACCACTTCACACAAATTTCCTGGCTGATTTCCTGCTGCCTGCTGCCAAGCCATGTCTCCCTCTTTGCAGGCAGGCTGTGCTCTCCCAAGAGTGGTGGAGCAGTTTCACTACTTGCTGTGGCCAGACCATGGAGTCCCTAGAAACACTTCCCAGCTCCTGTGCTTAGTGGCCGTGGTGAACAAGAGGGTGTTGGAAGCACCTGCTGGGCCTGTGTTGGTGCACTGCAGGTACTGGGCTGGGAGGGTTTGGCTGCTGGGGCATAGCTGGCAGGGGCAGCACTGATCCCCAGTTTCCTGTGGCACCAGTGCAGGGATTGGGCGCACAGGTACCTTCATCGCCCTGGACTTCCTCCTGAAGATGGGGAAGGCTGAGGGGAAGGTGGACGTGTTTCACTGTGTGCAGCAGCTGCGGGAGCAGCGGGTCAGCATGGTGCAGACCAAGGTAAGAAGAGTTACTCACTCCCTGCACACCTCAGGCTGTAGATCTAATTCCCACCCTTCCCAGGGGTGTGGCATGCAAAGCTACATTGGCCAGGGACTGGAGCTGCCAGGTAATGGAGACTGAAGGACCTTTTTTTCAATACTGTGTCCAAACCCAGTTGGGATCAATGTTTCCCTGAGACAGACCCTCTGAGGAGTCAGCAGCATTTGTATGCACCAGTCATCCTGATATAGAAGGGCTGTCCTGTAGACAAGGATCATGAACAAGAGTCCACATGTTGTTTAGATTTTCAGGATATCTGTCCTCATTGCACCTCCTGAGCAGAAGTGTCCTGGCCAAAGGGCTACACCCCTATGATCTGCTCAGTGCTGAGTCTCTTTGGAGAAAACTGAGTTGGGCTGGAGCAGCCAGGTCCTTGCAGCAGAACTAACTAGTCCACAGGTTTTTTGTGTTTCCTTCCCCAGAGCAGGGGTCTGGTCTGAGAGGAAGTATTAAACTCCAGGAAGATGGTCTTTTCTGGGTTGCTGGAGTGGCTGGCTGTTTCTCAAAGCAGGGCTGCCTTCACTGATAGCTGTCTGGCCTCAGGGCTCCACAGCAGGAAAATGAAGATGACCCTGGCTCGTTCCTGGCACAGGTTGATGCCAGTGGTGGCCCAGGGTTCCAGGGTTCCTCCTGGAGCTGCTCCAGACTGTGCAGCTGATCCGTGTCCTCCTGCAGGAGCAGTACACCTTCCTGTACGAAGCGCTGCTCGAAGACTTGCTCTGTGGCAACACCGGGATCCCTGTGGAGAGCATCGCCACCCTTGCGCACTCCCTTCGAGATGAGACGTCAAGGAACAACAGTAGCCTTGAGAGGGAGTTCAAGGTATCACCAGGATATGTTGTGTTGGTGCTGTCAGGGCTGGTCTGTGCTGCTACTCCCCTCATTGCTTCCCTCCCCAGCTATGGAACAGAGATGGGGGAGCATTTCTCTGGGGTGGCTGAAGAAGGGGAGGCACTGACAGGCATGACTTACTGGGTTGAATCGTCTCTACAGGCCTTGCAGAAGTTCTCTGAGTTGTTCCAGCTTCTGCCATGCAGAGAAGCAGAGAAAATCAGCAACCAGCCCAAGAACCGCAAGCCAGGGATCCTGCCAGGTAACACTGGCAGGGCTGGACAGCCCCTTGCTCTAAAACCCAGTGTTTGATAGCAGCATGTGGGGAATGATGCTGCCCTGCTGCTTTCCTCCTCAGCACCATGCCTCTGGCAGGTTCTGCTCAAGGTCCAGTCACCATTTTCTCATTGGTAGGTAATAAATACAGGTTAGGCTGGTACACGTGCGGTACACCTGGGATAAACATGTCCCTGGTCTAACCTTTCTCAGTGGAAAAGCTCAGATGAAGTATCAGGGAGCAATGAAGAGAGTGGAACTGCCATGCCTCTACCCAGGGGATTTTGGGCATCCCATATCAGGGGGATCTGAGCTGTCACGGTCATGAGGCTGGTGGTGCCTGTTCATCCAAGCCTCTTCAGCCCGCAGGAAGCCACGCTGACCACGCCACTTGCAGGGAAAGCCCCGTGCCTCTCAGCAGGGAGAGCATGACCCATCATTTCCCTCCCTCTGCTCCTTGCCTCCGCAGCGGATTCCTGCCGGCCCATCCTGATGTCTTCGCTGAACGCAGACGGCTCACCAGGTTACATCAACGCCGTGTTTGCCAGCGTAAGGCTCCAGCGCCGGGGGCGGGTCTGGGGGCTGATGAGAGCAGCAGAGACACCCCTGCTGGAGGGAAGGGTAGAGCGTGTCACCCCGGTGTGAGATGTGCCAGCCCTGGGGCTCCTTCGCGGTGACTGCTGTCCCTGCTGCCAGGAGGTGGCCCCCGTGCTCGGCCGAGCCCTGTCCATGCGGGCAGCGCACAGCTGGCGCACAGCTGGAAGGCGCAGCCTGCCGGGAGCCCAGCCCGGGTGTGATGAGCTGCAGGGCTGCAAACCCGCTGTCGGAAGGGTTATCGGGAAAGCGGATTGTGTGGGGTTCCCCCCAGCCACACACGCAGCCTGGTCTGTTTTGCAGACATACACCGAGGAGGACAGAATCATCATCACCCAGCTGCCTTTGCACAACACGCTGGTGGATTTCTGGGCTCTGGTATGGGATTACACCTGCACATCAGTGGTTGTGCTGAATCAACTCCAGGAGCTGGACAAGGTCAGTAGACCCAGCACAGCCCTCTGCTCCCCTGGTTCCCCGTGGGGCTGAGCAGTGTGATTTCTGCCTTTTATCCTACATGGCTCTTACCACGAAAGCCCTGCAAGCTTCTGGGCTCCATGTGGGAGAGCCCTGAGGACAGTCCAGCCCCACAGCAGTGGACTCTCCTCAGTTTCACAGCAAAGGAGCATCCCTCAGTGTCCTCTCTGCTGGAGTGTGATCTTTCTGGCTGAAGCACTGGGGCTGGTCCCAGCAAATGTTTGGCAGAGCCATGTGTACATGGCTTATGGGCAAGGGGCTGTTGTGAACCCACCCATGCAAGGTGCCAAGCTCTGCCACATGTGCAGGTTGGAGCTGTGTGTGATAATGCACGTCTTTCCCTCCCCCAGACATATGTGGACTTCTGGCCCACCCAGGGCGAAGGAGACTATGGCCGTTTCCATGTCCAGCTGATCTCAGAGGAGCTTGGAGGTGGCTTCACAACCTGGACACTTGCCCTCACCAACAGGCAGCAGGTGGGCTCTTTGCTCAGAGATGGTGAAGTCTTTTGAGAACAGCCCTTTTAATTTGGGACCAAAGTCACAGCTAGAGGTGGCAGAGGCTATACTGGTCAGAGGGATATTCTGGGGTGCTGGAAGGGCACTGGCCAGAGCAGGGTCTTTTGCTTTGGGGGAGAAGTTAATCCCAAGAGGATGAGGTTGCAATCAGAAGTATGAGTCAGAGGTACGTTTTTGTGCCTTTCCAACTTGGAGGACAGCAGCTGTGGATGGAGTTTGTGCACCTTGGGGGTTCATGGAAGGGGACGGTTTTTGCAGGTAGTTGGGCAATTGACTGGTGTCATCTGGTAGCCCACTCTTCTCTGATGTTCTGTTTATAAGCTGGTCTCAGAGCACTCAGTGGAGAAGGGCAAAGTCCTGGACTGAACTGTCCCACTGTGGAGCTGTGATCCAGCTAAGACAGGACTGACACACACTGTCCATCCCTTCCCTCCATCATCACAATAGGTTTCTTTTCTGTCCAACCCGCTGTCTTTCTTCCCTGCTAGCCCAAGAAGTCTGCACTGGAAGTCCAGTTATGGCAACTGAAGGACTGGCCCATGCAGGAATGTCTTCCCCCACACCCTGCCACCATCATCAACTTGCTAGGGAAGGTGGAGACACACCATCGGCAGAGCCAAGGTGGACATGTCCTTGTCACCTGCTGGTGAGTGTGGTCTCTTGGAGGAGCAGCCATGGCACAGAGCTGGACATAGCCCAGGCTTGATCAGTGAACTTGGTCACAGCTCCATCTTGGGTGGATGTAAGGACATGAATTCAGTTTTGTTCAGGGTGGGAGGCTTCCCTGTGGAGGCTGCCTGGGTGCAGGATCTGTGAACAAGGTCACCCTGAGAGCCTGGGTGTCTAGTGGAACACCTCTGAGGTTCAGCCCTGACAGGTGACCCCAGAGCAAGTGACTCTCCCCTTGCTCTCCTCCACAGGGATGGAGCCAGCCGGAGTGGGATCTTCTGTGCTGCTAGTTTCCTGTGTGAGCAGATCCAAAGCGAGGGCATGGTGGATGTATCCCAGGCTGTGAGGACACTGAAGAGGCGGCGGAGACAGCTCATTAAAGATGTGGTATGTGCTGACTTCAAAGCCAGCTGGGTTTGCATCACCAAACTAAGCCGTATTCAAGGCTGTCCCAGCAGCTGCCCTGGCCCCTCTGTGCTCAGATCATCCTGGGGCCAGCAGGGGAGCTCCAAAACCCCCATCTTCTGTCTCTGGGACATACCCACTCACTCTGAGGCAGGTTCTGCAGAACCAAATGGGCACTAAAGCATCTTGCATGATGACTGGCCCCTTTTTGATCCACCTGGCCTGCTCACCAGGGGGCTGCACTGATAGGTACTCAGGTACCTGTCCTGCACCCGCTTCACCACCTGGTCTGAGCGCTAGAAGTCTCATAGGGTGAGCAACCCAGATGGAAGTGATCAGCAGACACTTTGTGCCCTGGAGGCTGACTCTCCTCCCATGACCAGTTGGCTCCAGCACTGGAATAGGCCAGCCCTCCAGCTACTGGAGCACATGCCTGTGATTGATCAGGGGAAGGTGGGCTCCAGCTGGAAGGAGGAGAATGGGACGAACCTGTGCCTAGCATGCTCAGGAAGATGTTGCAAACCAATGCTCACATTCCACTGCAGGTGTTGGTCTATCAGGTTCTCATGTGCATCCTTCTTTCCACAGAAGCAGTATGAACTCTGCTATGAACTAGCCCTCAGTTACTTGAATTCATTTGAAACCTATGGGAATTTCAAGTAGAGGCATGACCACAGCTCGTCTCTGCACTGGACTTTGACTCTCTTGACAATCCTTCATCAGTAACAGTGAAAACAATAGGAAACAAAAGGGATGTGCACAGCCCCAAGACACTTCACTCCCCTGAAAAGCCACCCCAAGGGTCGTCTGTGGCTGGAGAGCACAGGCTAGACTGTCTCCAAATTGCAGCCAGGCTTCAAAATTGTTACCTGATGCTTGGCCCAACATTTGTGCAGGAACTTAAGTCAAACAACAGCCTGAGTTTGTACATCAAAGTGGAGGCACCAGGACTTGACCTATCCCTCCTTGCTAGGAATGAAGAGAATAGCTGTGCCATCCAGGTTCCCTAGTCCCTTCAGGCAGCCCCAGGGGAACTGGGGTAACACCAACACCCACACTGTGTTTTGTCAGGGAAGCATCAAACTGCTGTAAGACCCATGGTGCTCAGGAGCACAGGCTATCTGTCCTACTTTGGGAGAAGCATGAAACCCAAGGCCAACAAGAGCCAAGGGTGGGACAATCCACAGTCATGTAGGACTAAACTGGTCCTTCCAACCCACAAAATCTCTTTCTGGAGCTCCATTTTCCAGGCACTGATCCAAGTGCTACAGCCCTGCCAGCTCCAGAGAAGTTCCTTCATCAGCCCTGTCTGGCTCTACCGTGGCAATCCCAGGTTATAGTGGCTAAAATTGGATATCCTGGATGTGGTTCCAGCAGGGGCTGCTGCATCATGGGGACTGGTTCTGCCTTTGCTGCACAAGGGCAAGAGACCTCAGAGCCAGGACTGACCCCACGGCTCTCTGTCTTGCGTATCACCAATAAAGATCCTGTAAATGGCGTGGTGGTGGTGACTTCTAATTTTCACTTTTCTTCCAGGTTTGACCCAACACAGGGCCCATAAAGGGGCTAAGACCACACAGGTTCCTCAACTCTGTGCAGCGTGTGCACAGAACACACTCCTGCCCAAAATGTGTGTTGACAGATGTCACCCTTCATGGATTCCCACCACACATCTGACCCAAACTCATATGAGTGCTGTCCAGCACAGCCCTGGGGACTGCCAAGCACCACCAGGGCATACAGGATCACAGTAGCTCTGATCATGGCTCCCCTCAACAAGATGCAGTTAGCTGCCTGCAGGGAGTTGTGACCCCACAGGGACAATGAGGGGACCAGGCAGGAGCTGTAGTGGGATAGGCAGCCCCTTCAAACCACAAGCCTTTATTGGTTATCCAGACAGAACAGACGGAGTCACAAAGCAGTCCAGTCAGGCCAAGTTCCAGCAAAGGCCTGGGTTTGACTGATACCAGCAGGGATGGGGAAGAAGTGTTGGAAACCCAGGGCATGGCAGGAGAATGCCATCAGCCTGAGCCTGTGTGAGTCTGGGGTTAGGAAATCTGAAATACAAGTCCTGCTTCCAGGAAAGCAAAAATGAAAGCAAACCCCAAAAAAAGGAACTACAGAAAGTCAAATACAAAGGACTTAAAAAAGCAGTAAGCAAGGGCTGGGAGGTGAAGGGACTGAGGGGAAAAAAAAGCTCACAACCCTTCTTGGCCTCCTGTTTTCCTCTTGCCCTGCTCAATTGGAGTAATTGAATGGGACCCCTGTGCTGGTCACAGTCACAGAAGACCAAAGGGATGTGCAACCATCAGCACTGAGTTAGGATCATCCTTTCCATTTTCTCCACTCTCTTACTGCCTTGAATGTCTCCATGGTCCTGGTCAGGGACTGGAGTGACTGATCTCCAGCCCAGCCACCTTTACCTATGGACAACAAGGGTATTCCATGTCAGAGACAGCTGGGAGCATGGTAATGCCTGCCACAGCAGAGCCCTTTCATCCCAGCTGTGTCCAACCACAGGTCCCCAGAAGTGCCTCTCAGGCAAGAAGTGCCAGGCAAGAGCAGCAGTCTCTCATGATGACCCTCCTGAAAGCCTTCCCTGCAGATCTCTCCCCTGGGAGGGATGGCATGGACATGGGTCCCTCAAAGTGCTGAGCCAAGAGGCACCCTTTGGCATGCACATCTTTGCTCAGTCCTGCTGCACTGGTACCATATGGGGATTAGTGGGCAGAACCATCCTGACCAACCCCAGTGAGGGCAAATGGGAAGACATGTCAGTGTAGAGTATAAGCAGATGATTCTGTTGAAGCTCAGGTTCTTCTGGGAGATCACTGCTCTCATCCCAGCTGCCACATAGCACTGTAGCCTTCTCTGTGATGGCTGTCTGTGGAATTGCATTTTCCTACCTTTTTAGTTATCCTCCTTAGCTTTGTTGGGCAAATACTTCCTTTTCCTGGAAAGGCAGAGGGGAGTCCTGGGTAAGAGACTGGCATTGCATCTGCCCATGATGAACCCATCGTCTTTCTACTCACCTGGAGAGCACGAGCCACAGGATCACTGCAGTCATGAGGAGTGCCAACAGCACAACCAGCCCAATCACAATCCCATGCCATGTGCTAGGAGCCTGTCCTGCAACTAACACACAGCCAGGAGTGGGTGCCACAGCCAGGGCCTCATGCTGACCATGGCCCCAGTGGTGGCACAGAGTAGTGCAAGTGTGTACTGGTGTGTCTTGGCATAGGTTTCCTCAGCGATGGAGAATCAGCCCATGCATAGGAAACAAAATTATCCTCTGTCCCGCATGAGACCCAAAGGCTCCTGCACTGGGCCAGCTGCTCTCCATGGGAAGCAGCCAGACCGGGAAAAGGGTCTGGAGAGAGGAGAGAGGTTTGGGCAATGGGGCAATGGGAGCAAGAAGACACTTACCTACAGAGAAGCTGTAGCAGACACAGGTGACCTTCTCTGACTGTTGGAGAAGACAGGAGAGAGAGCTGAACCCACTTCTAGCCCACTATCCTTCCTGGGGCAAAGGTCTCCCACCCATGGCCACCAAGTGCCCCAGCTGTGGCCGAGGACACCAGGGACACCATCCTGCCAGGGCATGGGAAAGGAGCCTGCAGTCACAGCCAGACCAGACCCACCCAGGGCCCAGCAGTGTCCCAGCAGTGTCCCCAGAGAACAGGAGGACCCACAATGGGTACCTGTGGTGAGCGGTGGATGAGGCGGAGAAGCGCCGTGTAGTCCCAGCCTGGGCGGAGAGCAGCGTTGTGGTAGCCCTGCCCTTGGGTCCCGTCACCCAACACAAAGTCCATGGGGGTGGTGAGGTTGAGAACAGCAGCCATGTAGGTGTTGGGCTGCTGGCTGGTGTTGAAAGGCTGCTGGCTGGTGTTGAAAGGCTGCTGGCTGGTGTTGAAGGGCTGCTGGCTGGCATTGACGGGCTGCTGGCTGGCACTGTAGGGCTGCTGACTGACACCAAAGGGCTGTGGCTGCCCCAGGCAGGTGCTTTCAATCACTGAGCTGTTGTGGGTCATGGCCACGAGCAGCTGGTGCTCCCTGAAAGGCCAAAAGTGAGAGGGACAGGAAGACAATGGGGAGGGAGGAACAGAGGCAAGCACTGCTTGGGGTGGCAGAACTGTGAGAGCTGCCCTCACCTCGCCCCCTCAGAGGTGATGGGTCGCAGGGCAAGTATGGCCGTCCCTTGGGATGGTGAGATGTCACGGGCTGTGTGGCAGCTGATGCCAAGAGGGTGCTGGTTGTCTGGAGGGCAAGAGGTGGAGGATGAGCACCAGATCAGCAGGGGCAGCCTCGGGCAGTGCAGGCTGTAGGACACAGCTCCTCTGTGCCCGGGCTCCTCGCACAGAGCCACAGCGAGCCTTACCAGAGCTGCTGGGCTGGAACTCCCACAGCGACGCGGCCCCGGCTCCGGCAGCCGTCAGTGCCCGTATGGACACCTCGTAGCTGCTGCCAAGGCCGTGCTCCAGCAGCCGGTGCTCCGTGACAGAGTTGTTCACCTGCAGCCGCTCCATCTCCAGGAAGCCGCCACCCCGTGCTCTCCTGGCCGTGATGTTCAGCTGGGGAGAGGAGACAGAGCCGAGGGCAGCAGCTCCAACCTGCCCTCAGCTCACCGAGGCAGAGCAAAGCACCCCTGCCCGCCTCCCCTTCTCTGTGCCTGCCCCAGCTGTGGAAGGCTCTGGAGGGGAACTGGCAGGATCCTTGGCCCCACGTGTGGACCTCAAAGTGGAGAAGAGGAGGAATTTGGAGGCAACACTCAGGGTGTCCAAGTGGCTGCCTCTTTGAGTAAAGGAGCAAGCCTCTGCAAACGAAGAGGGAGGTTGTTTTTTTGAAGGGGTGTATATATTTGTGTACTGAGCCTGAGGCCAGGTCACCCCCTTTGTATTGCAACACCACAGGCACTGTGGAGACATCCTGTGCAAGACCTTTTCTTCTGTGCAAGGTTGGACTCTGAAGGCTTTGTCCACACAAAAAGTAGATGGTGTTAAGCTTCCGTAAGTAATACAGATGAAGGCTCCCCATTTGCCTGTGCATTATCTGAATTTATCATGTGATCTCTGCCCATTCTTGCTTACTGCCTTTATGGAAATGCATTCTGGGCCCATGCAAAAGAGGAGATAACTGAAAGCAGGGATAAAAAGATCCTTCTCACAAAGGGAAGTAGCTGGGATCAGGGAACCAGCTGAACAGGTTCACAAACAATGTTGTCAAGGCCCCTGTTTGACTGTTTCTCCAGGAAAGGGCTAAGAAACTGCATAAAAGATCCCTGTCACACCATGGAGATACCTATCCGCAGAGAGGGCATAGGGCACACTGAGAAGGATCTCATCATCACCCTTCCTCTGCCAGAAATCAGGCTTGCACTGTGGAAAGTGTCCTAACTCTAGAGACAGATAAGATGCTTCTAGTTATGAGTTGAAGAAAACAAAAGAACAGTGCAGCTTTCTAGATGAGAGGATTTCAGGAGGGATTTTCAGAGAATTACTCAAACCACAGGTTTGTCTGTGGCAGGAAGCAGGTACAAGCACGCAAGTGGCACAGGAAATCCCGGGATGCCACCCCAGAAGACACGTCACCATGCAATGCACAGCAAGCCACAAAAGTCTGCCAAGCCCAAAGCAGAACAGACTCAGGAAGTAAGAGGGTGGGGGAGTACCCACCATCTCTCTGGGCATCTCCACACCATGAAGCATGTTGAAAATGAGACAGAAAACACTTGTGCTCATCAAAGCCAGATATTCACTGGCTGGGAACTGCAGCTCATCCCAGCAGTACCTTCCCCCCACTCCCAGTCCACCTGCACAGAGCTCCAGGCATGAAGATGAGGGCATGCCCATGGTCCCTTGGTACCTGGTATCCAATG
>VXBX01007758.1:135012-242546 GCA_013400415.1 Scytalopus superciliaris | reverse complement strand
TTCGCGAAGCCCAGCCATGATAGGTTTTCCATGACAAGGTTTTGGAAATGGGAGGACTACAGGGTAGGCTTCTGTGAGGTGTTTCTAGAAGCTTCCCCCATGTTCAATGAAGCCAATGCCAAGCAGCTTCAAGATAGACCTGCCCTGGCCAAGGCCAAGCCCATCCACGACAGTGGCATTGCCTCTGGGATAATGTATTTAAGAATGAGAAAAGCCCATGTAACTACAGATGGAGCCAGAAGGAGGCTGTGACTCTGGGAGACACTCATGCTGGGCAGGTTTCTGACAGGGCCTGTGGCCTCATGGAGAGAGGAGTCCACATGGGGGAAGGTTTCCTGGCAGGACTTTTGGCCCGATGGGAGATCCACAGTAGAGTAGCCTGTTCCTGAAGGACTGCACCTGATGAAAAGGGACCCACTCTGGAGCAGTTTGTGAAGAATTGCAGCCTATGGGATGGGTCCACTTTGGAGAAGTTCATGGAGGACTGTCTCCCATGGGAGAGACCCCACAGTAGTATAGGGAAGGAGTGTGAGGAGTCTTCCCCCTGAGGAGGAAACAGCAACAGAGACAGTGTGTGATGAACTGACCCATTCCCTGTGGGAGACTGAGAATTAACAGCACTTCTCACCTCCCTCATCACACTCCAGTAGGAAAATACTAATTTACTAATAACCTCATCACAACAGTCTCACATTCCATTTTCTCTGTTTCACAATTCAGACAGGAACATATGCACTGGCACTATGCATCATTGATGGAAAAGTACTGGGATTCCTTTCAGCACAGATTCTGCTCACAAAACTTCATCCAAGAGAGGGAGAAAACTTGCAGTGCTTGGTGCATGAAACCCATATATCAGAATTGCAATCATTTCTCATATGATCTTGATAATGTTCTGATGCTTTGTGGCTAAATTCCTAGCTACAGATATCTATAATCTGATTCCCAAAAAACAAAATATTACCTTAATATTGTCAGTGGCGATATGTACTGAGAGGATGTGTTTATACTGTTGGACTGAATTTCTCACATGAATTCTAGTCCACAGTCATCCATATAACCTACACTTTGATCTGTCTGTGAGGAAAAGTCAGGAGGCAGGCAAACAGTTTCACAGCAACCGCAGGTGGCCACAACTGATAGGATCCCAACTTGGATTCTGGTTTGCCCGCCTGCTTCCCCCTCGATGTACCCTGCCCCCTCCTTGCTCTGTGCCACCAGGCACAAGGCACGAGACTGTGCCATGTACTGCTCTCACCTTCTCGCTTCTGCTGTTACAGTAGCAAAGGTGGTGAGAATAAGCACTGTTTTCCGACAAGCAATGGTTTTATTACAGTCAGTCTGTCCCAGGCCTGGTACACATGAATCAGGAAACCATTTAACTTAGAAATAAAACTCCATGGTGGAATATCCTTGTTTCCTAAAACAAATGTTCAGTCTGGAGCAGCTCACCTGATTTACCCTTGTGTAACATGAAAAGGGAAGATTTCCTCAACATTTAGTGTGGAGAATTTTCCTAGACCCTTAGTGTAGGGAGTTTTCCTGAATCCTTAATATTTAATTTGTCTGTCAGCACCCCAGGAAAGCTGAGACCCTTGTGCCTGACCAGGCTGTCAGTGACCCCTTATTGGGACTCCTTCACTCAACAGTCCTGCTGGATCAGAGAGCAGTTCGACTGACTTATTTAGGGAAATAGGCCAACAGCATAAGGGAGACCCCTCAGTGCATTTTCCTACTTTGTTCAAGTGGGTTACCCACTGCTGGCAGCTGCCAGCACCCATGAAGGACTCACACTAACAGTTTATGCAATAACACTCTTTATAAAAATAAAATTGTGACACCTTAAGGTTCAAGGGTTGCCAGTGAAGTATCTGACTGCAAAAGCATATTCAGAACAAGATACAGACAAGCTCTAATCCCCAGTAAAAATATTCAGTGTTCATAGAGTCTAGTTCTTAGCCAACAGTGATCCCTATGGAGGAGAAGACAGGTTCAGCCCATTGACTGATCCCAGCAGTTATGGAATCTTCCCTAACTTATCCCTCATTCTCAACTTACGTTTATACAATTTATTTATGTTTAGGTGGAGCTTGAGTGACTCCAGTCATAAATACCTTTGTTACTGATTGGTGTAAAATTATCTACCTTTGCTTTTAAAGATACAATAAAAAAAATTCTGGAGCTCATGCCCAGTGGGGGAGTGGACGTACCTCAGAGGTGGGTAAATTTGGGATGGAGGCGTGCATTAATATTACAATTACGTTTTAATGAACCCAGTTCATGCAAGGAGAGAGATTGCACCACAATTGTTGGCTTAGTATCAGGATATCTTTTTCTATCTCCTTGGTTGAGAGGTGTTACATGGTTTTATCAGCTGCAAAGTACCATCGAGCTCCCCTCCCTGCAAAGATTTCTACAGAGCCCAGCCATGATGTCTCTGCTCTGCTCCACCCTCTGTTCTGTCCCTCTTAGCAAGGGCTTACTGTTGTACGGGGAGTCATCATGGAGGTGCCAACCACAATCCATCCAGGGAGCAGCAGTTGCATTTTACCCTATAATTTCCATACCATTATTATCTTCTGTTAGGATGTGAATATAACTTCTGTTTCCTTTAACTTTACCCCTGGCCATCTTTCCAGGGTGTTCCTGGCCATCTTCCTACACCTTGCTACCACAACCTGGTCATGATCCTTTACAAAGCAGCTCTGACCAAATTAGATCACCCATCCTGTCTATAATGGTTTCCAAGACATAAAAGACAGACTAGTTCTTCCCAAGCCCAATATGTGGATATAGCAGTGACACTTTTCCTCTCCTTCAGGGTCAATTAAATCTAAGATGGCCAACCCAGCCAGCATCATGGCATTGCTCTGCAAGCATGCTGGTGCAGGTACACATGCTGTTGGTGAGGGGAGCAAGGCTGAAGGGCGGACAATGTTGTCTTTAGAGAGGGGACATGCTCTGCACACCCTTGCTTATGGAGGGCATACTGGAGCCAGAGGCCAGACCTGAGTGCTTGGGGCTAGGAAGAGTCTCCAAAGGACTACTGCTTCTCCCAGTCTTCACATTTTTGCTGTTCTCCCTTTATTCACCCAGCAGTAAAGCAGACACAGTGAAGGGGTTATACATTCTACCAGTTGCATTTGCAGCTCCTCAGACCTATACTGCAAATCTAGTTCTCATCTATCAGCTGTGTAAATAGGCAGATTTCAAGCCCTGGTAGTTGCAGGCTGTGGTCAACAACCTGCAGTAGTTACAGTACTCCAGGCTAGACTGCATTTTTGCCCAGTGTGGGTCAATGTGGCATTAAACAGTAGTACTGTAACCAGAACATACCACCACTTCACTATCTTAAGTGCCCATTTTGCTTTCTAAGGACTTATGAAGGAGCCATGGATTCTCTAGCCACCCACATGTAGGTCAAACACCTAAGACAGACAGACAGACAGACAGACAGACAGACAGACAGACAGCAGGGTAGTACCATTAGCATGGTGCCTTCAGTGAGACAGCCGTATATGCCAGGCACCCCAGATGTTGTAGCCTGGGGCCAGAGACCTTCTCCAGGCAATTCTCCTGGGACAAGGCCTGCAAAAAAAATGAGCCCAGATTTGACAAAGGAATGTGAGCAGTGATCTATCAGGAGCCCGACTTCTAATGTAAAGTCTGCCCTCTTCTCTTTTCCAGCATATTAGGAGGAAGAGGAGAGTGAAGATTTGCTCCTGGGAGACTTCCTCATGGCTCTAAATACAGTCTCAAACTAGCAGGATAACACAATGTAAAACGGAACATGAAATATATGAACATCAGTGCCAAATTTCTGTACCTGATTTTTACCCATTCTTGTTAAACTTCCCATAATCAGAGAAGATGTGTAACAGCTGCCATGGCCATGCAGCAGCCTCTGTCAGGGAGAGAATGCAAGCCCAGAGGATGGGGAGGACAGAGCATCTGGACCTTTTAAGATCTGAAAGAGTAACACGACACACTAAGCATATGCTCTGGAAATCACAGACCTGATTTCCAGAGGGAATATTTTAAAATATTTCCAGGCCAAGATGGAGAGAAAAGGATAATGAGATTTGTGCCTTTTGGGTACAGGTACCTCGAAAAGGACAGTAAAAAGCACACATCCCTGTGGATGAACTATTCTACTAAGAGGGACAGACACATCTCTGTGATGTAAAATACAGATGTTTTTCTTTTGCTGCTCTGTGGCAGAGTTGCCCTGTTTTGCTGATTTGGTTTTCTATGGGAGTGATCTCCTGGCAAAAGGAGAGGATGCTTTCCTCATCTTGAGGTTTTGTGCACACTGTGGACCGTGTTAGATGTAGCAGGGCAAGTGGCCTCATTAGTGCATAAATGGTTTCCCCATTTTAAAACTGCAAAGTGCAGATGGGTTTTCCCTTGATTGGAGATTTTTGGCCAAATATTTCCTAAACTGTAAGTGCTTTCAGAACTGTAAAATACCTTAGTACTGTTCCAAAATTAAATAACTTCAGTGCCTGCCCACTCATTGCCTGAGTTAAGTGGCCAGTGCAGTTGTGGCAATAGCTAAAGAAATGCTGAAATTTATATGCAGAGGGGAAAACATTCTTTATGAGTCTAATGATATGCATTTGGTTCTCTGTCTGTGCAGTCAGAGACAAACAAAACAAAGAGGCTAATACATAATGACAGTTGTCCCTGATGTAGCGGTCTAGTATATGGTCCTATCAGCAGCTGGCAATGTCTCATAACTCAGTGGCAGTTCCACCCAGGCTCTCCAGAGCTGCTGACTGTGTAGAGTAGGCAGAAGCAGATTATCAGGTGGCATGACTTGAGTTAATTCCCTCTGATATTGAGGAAAAGGTAAGTATTGGTGATTTGGAGTAGGCATCTATGGCCTTCCAGTCCCATGTGACTTGCAGTCAGCCACGGGACCACTAGGCAGGATGGTCATACAGTTACTTAACACTCTGGTGAAGACTGAAATCATGTATTAATCGTATTGCCCATGTTATCATTTTTATCTGATAATTATATTTAAAATGTCTACTTTAAATATCTTAGACTGCTGGATCACTGAAGCCAAACAGTAACTTTCAAGCAAACAATGGAATAATTTTAAGAATGCAATGAGAAACAAATGAAATTATATCAGGGCTTCTGCTGTGACTGTAATTCAATTTCTCACTGAGCTACTCTTCCTTTCTTGGTGACGAGTGTGACAGACAGGACTTGCCCTTTGCTCTGTGAACAGATGAAGGGCTGGTGGGGCAAATGGTGTCTGGTGATGACTGCTTTGGCTCACCAAAGATATTAGGACACAGAAATCTGCTAATTTCAGAAATGATGAATTGTTGCACTGACAGTACTTCTTCCAATATTAGAGAGAGTATCAGTGTCACTCTATCTTGCTAATTCCCTGCATTATACTGTACATGTAGATGAAGCCAGCAAAGTATTTCCTTTACCTCAAGCTATGAAATAATTAAATGTGCAACACTTTATATTCCTTGGTGCTGGAGAGAGAGGTAAAGGCAGTAGAAGGGCCAAAGGTGGGCAAGAGGTGGGTAAGAGGTGGGCAGTCAAGCTGTCTCTTCTCAGTCTCAAAACTCATTCAGTTGTAAATCAGATGACCTTCGTGCTACTTTTCGATTTACTTTTCAGAAAGTACAGATTCAGAAAACCCAGTAGCCTAAAGCCAGGCTGCAAGTCAAGGCTTGTTTATCATGACCATTACTCATGTAGACTTTCCACACTTTCTGAAACTGTTTTCTTGTATCCATGTTGTAGGCATTTTCCAACCAGTAGAGAAACTACAAAACTTGTCCCAAAATCATAAAATTCATGAACAGTAATTGAAAGTAAATTTACAATAGGCTGCAACTTGGTGCCTGAGATTGGCAGAATAATTTACTTCTTTTAAAATATGGCTTCTATTCCAACAAAAAGGTCTTCAATTATATAATTTTCTGGACTTGTTTGAAGACAGTATTCAGAAAAGGGTTGAGGTGTAGAGGGCAACATGATATAAAATGGGATAGGCATTGTACGTGGAAGTCTTCCTTGCAAACAATGTCAATGGGATGATGCAAAAAAATGTAAGGTAAACAGAGAAATTGTTTGAAAGGTTCTAGAAGGGAAAACTCAGAGTGATAGGATAAAAAGGTAGGCCAGCTGCAGATGGATGCAGTGGTGGCTGCATTTAGTCTGTGCTGGAGGGAACACATTTAAGGCTCAAGCAGGCCAAGCTGTAGCAAAGCCACCATAGTCAGGATGGGAGATTATGAGCACCTATAAATAAGCTATGATCTAAGAACTACCTAATAGGATGTGAAGGGTGAAGTGGCAGCTTGATTCCAATTCAGTTAGAAAACTTTAAGATGGAAGAAATAAATCCAAAATCCACTTCAGAACCAAAGTGCAGTGGAGCAATACATTATTAATTTCCCTCTTTTTCTGTACATCTTTTTTCCCCACTGTGCTGCTACTGTCTGCGAGTTCACTTTCAATGCAGTCTTCTCTTCCAGAAATCATTCTTTCATTCCCATCATCTTTTCTCATTCCAGGCTCCTTCTCTCCTCCTGCTTTTTCCTAGCTCCCTGCAAATAATTTCTATCTCCTTTCTGCTCTTCCCTTGCTTAGTCCCATATCCCTCTTTACCAGCTCAATCCTAGTAATTGCTTGTTGTTAAAAACCATATGTACATTCATCATGGACTACTCTTGTCTTTAAATGCAACTCCTGATTTCAGCAGCCAGCAGCCTTTTATTGGCATGATGATAGAATAATGACACAGGCAGGGAAGGAAATTGGACTTCCATATTTACAATTGTTATAACTACAGATTCAGTGTTATGACCTGCCCCTGAAGGTGAGGGTAACTGTACTTGTTAATACATCCCTTGGGGTGGATTAAAATGAGACAACACAAAGTGACTGCTGTTTATATATATACACACATATATACATGTGTGAGTGTAGAGTTTATTTTAGAACAATTTGACTGAAATGGAAAGGAGGTATGTAGTCATTGTGGTTATTATTATCTACAGTAATATAACTATAAAAGAAGTATAAAGATACCATTTAAGAAAATACATAAGGAAAAGAAAGAAAACAAAAGGATGAGAGTAGATAATGCAAAGATATCACCACCCATGGATCCAGCAATGAGACTTGATTTTTACAATTTTGATGTCCACTGGGTGAAGTGATGGTTGCAGTCTTGATCCATCAGGGGTCAGGGAAGCCCATGAACCATAGAGTTCAGTGGGTTAGTATACATTCAGGTTTATGTGAGAACGCCTGAGGACCTTCGCTGGTGGGGGGAGAGTCTTACACTGTCTGATGCAATGCTGTGGATCTGTTGCAACACTGTGAGTCATGTCCAGTCCTCTGTTGCAAGGCCCCAGAAATGAGTCTGGGGGCACTCTGGGGATCTTTGATGGTTTATGACACCTTCTAAGACATGACAGCTGCCTCTCACATCAGCATAGTTGAGCCAGTTATCCCCCATCAGAAGGGACGAATACCTTCAGGCCTACATGTGAATGTTCCTGTACTTCCCCGGAGGGTGTGGAGTTCTACAGCTGAGCCAGTTGTGTAAGGGAGGAAATTGGCAGCATAAAAAGCATTATCCCACCTAGCAGAATCTGCTTCTTATTGTCCTCTATAACCTGGCTCAAAATCTAGCTTATTCCTAAACAAATGTTGGTTTGTCATGGTCATCCTCTGGTGATGAGTGCTCACACCCTCTGTCTTACGTGGATCAGAGGTTTCACCATCACACACAAAAACCTCTCCTCCTCCCCTTAGGCTGGAAGGTGCAAGCCCGGCCTCAACATAGTGCCCTCTTGGTTTGCAAATGGCTGATTCTTTGAGTAATTAACCATTAACATTTCAGTCTCTCACACTGAGTAAGGTTCAAAAGGATCTGAAACTCTGCAGTTAGTTCTGCATCATGGCTTTACATGTGCAGTGTTGTTTGCCCTCTCAGCTACACCTCTAGCATATGGGGTCAAGGTGCTGGAGGACACTGAAGCTCAAAGTGGGGAGGACATTTATGAGACCAAGAGACATCTCTTTTAGGGTGACTGACTTCCCACAACACATGGCAGACTGCAGCACTGCAGGATAATCTGAGGGGTAAATCAGGACATCCTTGACTGTGAGCAAGGCTACCAAATGTCTGGGGTTTGCATAGACTTTACTTCTTTTCCAGCCCTCAAAATCTTTCTGGGTGAACATTTGACATATGAGAGCCCTTTGATGACGAAATTGTTGTTGCTCTATACTTCGTTGTCACAAGGTGACATTGGGCTGATAACTTCTCTTAGTGCTGCTACACAGCAAAAAGATCATATCCTCTGCATTTCGCAGCATGGATTTTAATCTTGATCCTAAAGACTATCAAAATTTTGCCTTGGCCAAAAGACCAAGAGTTGAATGCAGTGGTTAACAAAGAGGGAAACAATAACAGTCCAGCTGTAAACAGTGAATGAGGGTTCCAGTGGGTCAAGGATGAACACTGTCTAGTATGTGGATTACCCAATGGCATCAGACAGTGCCACAGCTGATGGCCCTGGTGCAGGGACAACACTTGAACTCCTCTTAAACTAAATGCAGATTAGTAGTCAAAGACTGGTCAGTCTGATCAAACATTTTCATGGATGATCAAAGTGATAAAAGCACTAAAACCACTGTGCATGCTCTGCACAGTCACAGAACTTCTACGAACATCATGGAAGGATAAGACAGCCAACCTGAACACAGCCTGCTTATGACACAGTGACTATCTGTTTCTAGCACAAAGGGTCAAACAGTGACAGGGGAGACTATGTCATCCATTAGTGTGGAGGGGAAACCCCTGTAAACCTAAGATACAGACAGAAAAAGATGTTTATTTGGTTTGGATTGGAGGGCGTTTGTTTGGTTCTTTTTAGGTGTCAACATATTTCTTTTGTTTGCATTGCAAGCTAGTTTCTTGGAATTTTTTAGTACCATGACTGCAAGGCAACATGTGCCAATACTTACACAGTAAGTACTACTGATAAATATAATTCCTACATAAATGCTTCCTCTTGGAAAAGGGGTGGGTTTTTTTCCTCTTCCTTTGTTATGGTCATTTGTGCAAATTGTTAACCTTTTTTTAAAACATCTGTCTCTTGAGCAATATGTTGCCCTAGACATGACACTGCCAAAAATATGCTTAAAATAGTCACACTATTTTCAAACCTGGCTATTTAAACTTGGTTGTATAAATAAGACTGGGGTCAGTGAAACTTCTCACTCGTCTATCAATTAGCAACAGTAATATTAAGTATCAGTTCTCTAGAAAATTAAGGCTCCATTAAAAATCATCTGTCACTAATTAAAAATGCCAGTGGTTGTTTTAATGATTTATTTTGAGATCTGAATGTTAAAAGCAATGTAAATGAGACATTTTCAGAGCTAATACTCAGTATGTAATGAACACTCAACTGCTGTCCATCAGTTTATTAATAATTACCACATGTGTAGTTAGAGCTAAAAATTTAGATTTGCATCTTTATCTTCGCTTTGATAAACTGATTTGTAAAAGGTCTGTAGCATAGTATCAGTGTAAAACCCCCTTTGCCCTGAGCTCAGAAACATTTTTTTTAAACTCCCAAGGGCTTTTGTTGGTTAGCTGTTAAAGCATGTGGGAGGACAGGACCAAATGTACAATTTTGGAGAATACAGTTGCCATTAGTTAAGCACAGAGCAAGAATTAAAGTGTCTGTACTGATGAAAATGTTCAGAGCCTTAAAAAAAAAAGCCTCCATTTTATATCAGTCAATTTAAATACATTAGTTCTGAGGGTATTTTTGCAATTTGTCATCACAGAAAGTCAAGATTTTTTATGCTCTTTCATATAGAAAAAGCATTGGATTATGTTAAATACTATATATATATATATATATATTCCATATAAAAGCTATCTTCAGGATACATAGAGACTGCAAAACCAGCCAAAGTTAATGTGTCTGCATAACCTCTTGCATATTCATTACATGCAGGCTTTTTGAGCATATTCTTTCACAGTACTGTCTATGGAATACTTTAAACCTGTTTTCACTAGAAAAACCTTCCTGTTCTATAGGAACCATAGCAGCACACCATCCTAAAATAAGCTTTTGACATTTTTGCACATCAGCCCCACAGACTGAGTGTGCTATTGCATTTACAGCTCTTTGTTGCCTACTCCTTGCTGTGAGCTGTTGCCATCTTCATTTTGCAGGCAGGAAAATCAAGGGGACACTTCCCTTCTGCACTTGCTGTCAGCATGGCCAGTGGATTCAGTCCACTCAGGGCTCTGGTTTTGGTTCACTCAGATGGCTCAGAAGTAGTGGCATGATTATTTTCATTTGAAAAGCTGTGAATGGGGACAGGCAAACAATGAGCAGCTTGGGTACAATAATATCTCCAGTCAGTACAGCCAGCTTGGACAAGGATGGATGTCCACAACCTCGCTTACACCAGCAAAATAGTACTTTTGCTGATATGGCTGCTGCCAGTTCCCAGGAGAGAACTAAGGAGTGTAACACTT
Organism: Scytalopus superciliaris; assembly: GCA_013400415.1. Taxonomy (NCBI): domain Eukaryota; kingdom Metazoa; phylum Chordata; class Aves; order Passeriformes; family Rhinocryptidae; genus Scytalopus; species Scytalopus superciliaris. The sequence continues at coordinate 231,991 of VXBX01007758.1, read as the reverse complement.
GCTCATCTGCTTTCTTTTTTCCCCTCTTTTAACTTCATGTCTCAATGGAGTTTTGCCTGTATAAACCAAAAAATGACAGTGAAATACCAAGAGATTTTAGATCTAGACCTGAAATTAGGCCTTTTGCCTTGAACAGCATCCAAAGTTTTGAAAATGATTACCATATGGATCACAAGACTTCATGTAATAATAAATCTTTCAAAAAGAAATGATTAAGATATGTATTACCGTTTTGCCTAGGACATCCTTTTCGGGAACAGAAATTAGCCCCTGAGGCAAACCTAATGATTTACCCCTGGTATCTGCTTAACTGAAATTCCAGCTTTGATGTGGTGGTTTTTCAGTGTATTGACTCCTGGCAATGCACATGTGTCCCATGATTATTTCTGTAAAGATATCATCTCTATAGACCTGCGATGTAAGCAGAATCCCAGAAACACTGAAGTTCCCATGACAAGTTGTCTCAGAAAAATCCTTGGGTCCTGGTTAATATTTGAATCAAAAAATCATAAGCTTGGAATAATTTTTTTCCTTCCATGACTTGAGAGATTAGCGTTCATAAGAGGAAGGCATATCACAAATCTTTTAATATTTCTAATGTTAGTGTTCTTTACAGTCAGTAAGTTCGCCTTTCATAATTCTCAGTCATTCACCTCTTCCTAAAGAATTATTAAAATGAGATAGTATGGTTCTATAGTTTGATACTTATATTGAGAAGGTAGACAACTCCTTTCTTCATAACAATATTTTATTCCAGATGTACATGAAATACTTGGAATAAATCTTTAGTTCTTCTCTCCTGACCTTGATTATAGGACAAAAAAAAAAAAAATTATAACAAGCTACTCCTCAGTGACCCATTATAATAATTTTCAGCTTGGCTAATGTTGGTTATTCACCTTGAGTGTATATTTTCAGTTCTAACAGATACCATATCCACTGGGAATAAAAGCTCTTCTTCAAATAAGACAAAAAAGTCTCATGCAGATTTTCTACAAATTCCCTGACTCCTGCAAGAAGTCTGTTCCTCTTGTAAAACAAATTAGGAGTGCCAGGTGTCCTGGTCCATCCTGCCAAACTTTCAGTCACTTCTGCGAGAAACAGAGAAACTTGATCTCTACATTTTTTTAACTTTTTGTTCCTTCTTTGGACTTGGACAGCAAACTGGGTCAATTAACATAAATGGCAAAAGAGGCTGGACATCTGGGTAATGACACCAAATTCATTTTCCATAAACCTCGAAGTAACCAGATGGCAAATGATTCAAAGGCCTATCTTCAAGAACCAGCTGTATAGTCCAGTTACCACAATGGTGTTAGAACTCAGCCTTTACAGTAAGAAATACACCTACAACTTTGGCAGTGACCTTGCATTAAAAAAAAAGAAAAAAGAAAAAAAGAAAAAAATAAGAATTGTCACACTATAGGAAATTTATAAGGAGCTTATCTGTAAATGAGGCATAGGCTATCAACAGTTAATTATAGAAAGATAGTCCTTAAGAAGAAACAGGGTACACATCTTACCTATGCAGGCTGTATATTCAAAACAGATTAATGTTAATTAAATGGTCCATCAAGCTGGAGTGTGCAAAATCGATGAGCACTGACAGCAGTATAATAGAGATAAATCTAAAACACTGTCAACTATAGCAGGAAAAGTTTAGACATTACACATAAGCCACAACATCCGAATTTTGATTGGGACCTCCTCACAGATTTAGTGTTTACTTTGGCTGGGGTTTTGGGTCAGTTCACAGTATAGATGGGGACCAACTTTCAATGTTAGTGGCTTTCAGACTGAGATAAGTACAAATCATCTCTACTGATTTCAAAAATTTAGGCTGAACTCCCCTCCCTCCACAGAAGCTAGATGAAGCATGACTTCTAGAAAGAGATCTAAATCTCATGCAAAAGCTTTCTACTGAACATTTACACTGAAGTCAAAGTGACATTTGACTAAGCAACATCCATCACTTGGCAATTTATTTCAGCTCTCTTTGCAGAAAATGCAAATTTAATTAGCACAGTTTTTATAGCATAACATTGTTCCTAAAGAAGGGATTTTGGTCCTGGAACTTCCCTTCCCTGGTCTTTGTATTAGAAATACACTAAAATGACTTCTAGTTCTAAAACAAAGCAAGATTTCAAATCAAAATGTCATGAAATGTTAACTCCATACTTCATGAAGTGCAAGTATTTTACTTATTTCTTTTTAATACCAGTCTGACCTAGAAATCTTATTTAACAATCTCATCTCTTTTTTTTCTCAGAAGACCTTCTTGAAAGCAGGATGTCAAAACAAAAAGGGAACAAAATACAGTTGATAAGCCTCTTCTTATCCAACATCCACTCTTCTTTCTGTAGCAACCCTGTGCCATGCATAGCACTGTGGCATAGAGATCACAGCATCCCTTGATCAGGTATTGAGATAGCTACATCACAGAGTTGAGAGAAACAGCCTAGCTATACTTAACATGTATTTTTAGTTTCTTTTCTTCGCTTGACACTTTCCAGCCAAGACTCACTTCAGAAAACTGCAAGAACACAAATATCTCACTGAAAGACTTTTTGCTGTCAGCTGCTTAATTCAGGTTCAGAAACCTTCCACTTTGAATTATTACCATGGGAGCATCAGGCAGAGAGGAAGAGAAACCTTCTCTTCAATCATTACAAGAACTAAAATGAATGATGCCTGGTTTCTACAACTTGTAAGTCACTTCTGTTTTACTTGTCTAGAAAGGTGCAAACTCACCTGAAACTTCTAAGGCCAGCTCATCTGTGTATCCTCCTTCTCCTGTTGATTACTTAGTGCCTAAAAGAGGGTGAGCTCACCTCACACCTTTTCCTGAGGGCATGTATGGTACTTCCTGCATCTAACCAATCATCTATTTTCACAGGGTGCAATTGTCTCTGAGGACTCATTTCTACAAGGACAGTAAGCTCAAAAGTGATTAAGAAGGGTACTCACATCTGTATATGCTTACAAAAAGGCAGCATGACTTCATTTCCATAATAAGGCAAACACCAAAGTGCTTCATAGATATTGGTCCATCTGTGGAGTTTCCCACAGTCAAAATTTGTGAGAAACATTAGCCAGCTGCTTTGGTCACCAAATAAAATAGTAAAAAAAGTTCTCAAGAAACTCAACTAAATGAAATAATAGCACAGTACAGGAATCAAAGGAGGATTTATGGAGGTACATCAATACAGAGGAAAAGCAAACAAGTAGGTAGCACATCCTAGACAAAAGGCTAAGAAAATAGAAGACTGAGGAGACACCACATAGTGGTCTACAGTTTCTCATGAGGTGGAGGGGAGGGCCCTATTCTATTTGGTGACCAGCCACAGGAACTCAGGTAATGGCCTGATGTTGTGTCAGGGGTGGTTTAGGTTGGATATTAGGAAAAGATTCTTCACCCAGAGGGTGCTCAGACACTGGAACAGGCTCCCCAGGGAAGTGGTCATGGCACCAGGCATGGCAGAGTTTAAGAAGCATTTGGTCAATGCTCTCAGGCATACAGTGTGATTATTGCAGGACGAGGAGTTGGTCTTTGATTATCCATAGGGATTCCTTCCAACTCAGGATATTCTATGATTCTATGAACTCCACTAGGACAACTAGCAGGTGTCCTGGTATTCACATAAAACCCTGATCTACTTTATGTACCCAACGTTTCATTGTGCCACTACTGTCTTTTGGGAACTCCTCTTTCTTTATTTGTCTTCCACAGCATCTTTTCTTCCTTTTTGGGACCAATTGAGACACCCATGAACATTCATTCAAATGTTTTCTAAGCTGAAATATTTTGATGTTACTTTTGTTCCACGGACAGATTGAAAACCAAAACATCCTGAGAAATTGTTTGAATTGCTTTGGAAAAAAAAAAAGCAAAAACATTTCCACCCCCAAATCTAAAAGAAAAATTTCAATATTTTCTTATCAGCATATTTAACTTTCTTGCATTAAAACTAGCCGAAGAAAAGTTTATTGAAGGCCACATGAAAACGCGGCAGCCTGTGAGGTTGAAGTGCCTAGTGGGACCTGTCATTCTAGAGCCCTCCCTCCTGCTTAAGAGTTAGGCAGCCTTTTCTGCAGTGCATGATTGCCATGACAGTATGCCATAATGCATCATGAGAGAGGTGTATAGCCAATAAGAAGCTCAGGCCATGGAGTAAGGGAAAGCCACAAAACATTTGCACAAATCCATGAAACCATCCGTAACATAAAGGTTGAACTGAATTCAGATAAAAAGTTTCAGTGCAGTTCAAAATATTTTAATTTAGATCAAGTGTATTCAAGAGGAGGTCTTTTCTTGAGTTTTCTCCTTAAAATAAAAAACTAATAATAAGAAAAAAAATATAGTTCATTAAAAAAGTTATTATAAGAGCTTCATGGTTTTGAGCAGAGATTTTTGAGTGAATAATGTGTTTGAGTGAGTCCAAAGGAGGGCCACAAAGACGACCAGAGGGTTAGAGCACCTCTCCTATGAAGAGAGTCTCAAGGAGCTGGAGTTGTTCAGCTCAGATCAGAGAAGATTCAACCTTTGAGCAGCTTTCCAGTACCTGAAGGGGGCTACAAGAGAGCTGGAGAGGGACTTTTTACAAGGGCATATGATTTGTCACTATTTGACTCATAAGAAAGTAAATGTAAAGTAAATTTCTGTAGGAAAAGTTTTGGTTACCTATAATTACCAGCCAAAATGCTGGCAACCTAAACCCATTCTTGGGTGATTTGCAAAGACACTGACCCCACAAAAATCTCTTAGTTTTCTTTGGAGGTAGGTTTTGTTGTCAAAAATGTTGACTGTCTTCTGGTAGGGTATAACTTTCTAATCTCTTTCCAAACCAGTGTGAAAGTGTTAATAATGCCCCATAATTTTAAGAAATAATTCCTTTTCCTGAAAGGTAAGAAGATTCAGGTGTCAGTCTTTATGGACCTTTGAAAACATTATTATAGTCAGGAAAACTATCCATAATCTTGCACACAGAGAAAAAGCCTTAGAAGGGATTAGAAAAAAACAGTGTTCTTTGTCAGTAAGTACATAATTCATTCAATTTAGTTACTGCTAATCTTTTTTCTTTACTTTTTTTAGAACTGACCTGATGTGTCAAATTTACATACATTTCAATAGAAACACATTTTCTAGTCACATAGAAAAGATTAGCTATATGGTCCTTAAGAGTTCCAAACTGCTTTTAAATCCTACAAAAAAATCCTACAAAGCAATAGTTTATAAGATCACTGTGCTAAGTGATCTTTTTATATAATTGCTAATAAGAACATTAGCACTCTTCCCCCACTAAAAGTATCAATTAATCTCATATATTAAAGATAACTTAACGTACCATAGATCAACAATGTTGATTTCAGAAAATATTTATTATGTATATACATTTCAGAAAGATCAGACTATAATAAATTTTGGTTTATAAGTATCCTTTTACATATGCTTATTATTCCTAAGCTTTTTAAATGACCCATCCCCCAGTCACACCAGGGGAATGACAGTAAACCAACTGATCACATTGAAGGAAGTGTAATCTGTTAAAGAGTCTCTGCAGCAACCACTGTACAAAATATCTGCCTAAAAATGAAAAAGAAGAAAATAAAGAAAATGCTTTCCCTTAATGAAAGAATAACCAAAAACTAGAGGAGAGATTGGCTGGACTACCATGTGATTAAAGGCTGGAGTTTAAAATTACAAAACCTAGAGCCAATTCTTGTATTTACCAATTCACTTCATGTTTGTGTTGTAAGTTTGCACTTGGCAGATGAAAAGAAAACACTGATTCTTAAGCAGCAAATATGTTGGAAAGTGACTGTTATTCTCCCCGTGCTTCTATACTGTTCCTACACAAAAGCATCCTGGCACAACTGGAGACTGGGCACCATGGTGGCACACATTAAAACCCCCCCAGAAATATTTATACAGGCTTTAAGATTTCAAAACAGAATTGTTGTGCCACAAGTAAAGATTCTCCACAGCAAAATGAAAATGACCTGGCTAAACAAGCATAACAGACAACATTTAAGGTTCCAGGATGAGGTACAAAAAAGTTTTGGAATCAATGTGCAGGTACCATGGTCAAGATAGTCATCCTGACTGTTTTTTTCATTTTGGACTGAGATGTGCACCTTCTATTCAGAGAGAGAGGAAAGGATCAGCTGTGTAGAAAAAGTTCAAGAGCTGGAAATTGCTTCAAATCTCACAAGGCAGAAAGAAACATTTCCTCTTTGTGTACTTTTCCCCCATATCCTTTCTTGGGTGAATTTCAAGAGGGAGGAGCAAGGATGAAAAACCCCATGACTACTGACCTTGTGAGAATGGGTGATGTGTATCATTTCCCAATTCTGTGGGAATTCATCAGACCCCTTCACTACCAGTTGAAAATCATTATGCACATCCTATTTTTAACTCACATGGTATTTGTTTGTGTATTTTATTCTTTTTCCTGTCTCTTCTTCTTTCCACCAGACTGAGTGCAGGCACTGTGGGAAATTCAACTCTTGTTTGGTACACGTTAATTTTGGTTTTGTATGTTAAGTAGCTACAAAATCTTTCACATTAAAAGACTAGAATGAACCATGGCCATAATATTTTTTCTTATGGGCAAGACTATAAAATATCTCTGAATAAGGAACCACTTAAAACCATGTAGATCTATTAAAATGGTTTAGATTTATTAAAAAATAATTAAGGTGGTAGACCATCTGCAGCGTTCATTGGTTAATCAGTTGTCCTCACCATTCAAACAATAACAAAGAAAATATGAAGGAAAGTAACCCGCCAGATTTCAATTTCTAGACTGAATTTTGTCAATTATGAACTACTGGGTCCCAGTCACATCTTCATCTGCAACACCAAAACCCAGACATTCATCAGTTTTCCATCACAAGCTATAGTTGGGAAACAAATCAACCCTTAGTTTTTTGCTGTCACGCCAAAGCCAAAGGCACACAGAAATCTCTCAGGCAGCAACAGATTAAAGGGTGGTTTCCAAACTCTTCTTTAAGCCCTCATTTAGTGTGGGCAAGAGCACAGCCCTGAGACAGTTGCATGGCATTTGAACTGTGTCCTGTGCGTCTGGTTCTCCCTGGTCCTGTCTGCCTTCTCCAACTCTCCAAACAAAACTGAGACCAACTCTTTGAAGATCTCCAGGCACAGGATCTGCAACTGCTCTCCCAAACTTGCTATTTCCATTTCCATTGTCCTGCTTTGCCCTGGAAGAGCCCTGGCAGCCAAGGTCCTCTCCACAGAAAGAGCAATCTTTTTGTGTCAGCTTCCCTCAGGATGCCATAGCACTTCATTTCCAGAGGTGAACTGCATCCATGTTGTAATAGGTACAGGTAGAATATGCTGAACTACAGCACACATAAAAGCAGTTGGAAGAAGCTGTGTGGTCAAAAGTTTTACACAATTACACCCCTCAGGGCTTGTGCTGTGTTATTTATAGCTTTCTGCACCCTCTTATTCTACATCTTTCCAGTTAACAAATCCCAGATATGCTAGGATAAGTACTTCAAAAATGTATATCCAGAGAATAGTTACAATAGACAGCAAATATTTACAGTTGCCATGGAAAACATCTATACTCTATGCCATGCTCTGACATTTTAAATGTTTTGGGCCTGACGGCCTGAGCAACCAAGGTAATTACATTTAAAATACATCTAACCAGAGTTGAGCAGCTATTCTTTCATAGACTGCGAAGCCATAAAGAAGATGAGATGCAGCACTGATGGCAGTAAAATCAGTGATAATTTTAAGGCTAAATTTGCTTCTCCCTTTTCTATTTACATGTTTTTCCTCCAGATGGGCCTTAAAAGCTTAGTATCATTTGCTTACTAATTACTGGATTAACTGACACCCAGTTGCAAACAATGACAAAAAACTCCCAGATCTCTCAATACTCTTTGTCTTACCAAGGATTTGTCAATGATCCTGAGGTGCTGAGCTGTCCCTTCCCTGCCCTGACTGGGTGATGCAGCCCTGCCAGCAGCAACCTCCTGTGCTGAGTGAAGCCTTGCTGCCCCTAAGACCAGAAGGAATTTGTCATTAACTTCCAAAGAGAGTCACCAAAATGCTTTCTAAGTCTGACAAGGATGAAAGGGAAGCACAGCTCAGTCAGGATTCTACTTCTGATGTCTACCTGAATCTTGCAAGAAAGTGGATTACCCTCGTCCAGATGTTTAAGCATTCCAGTAGTTATGGAGTGTTTTTGCATACATTTCAGCAGGACCATCTGAACCAACTCTTAAATACTCAGTTGTGCAGATGTTTTCCAAAGCTGCATGATAAAATGATATTACATTAGCTGTCTTGTGGGGCCTCTTTTGGTGCCAAGCCATTTATCTATTTTAAGAGGAGAATATGGAAGTCTAAAATTAACAGCGAAGTGTTGCATATATCCTAAGGAACAAGGTGTTGAAGATGAATATATTTACTTAGCCTATTGATCTTTGAGAAATAGTTACAAAGCAAATTAGTCCCTGAGTTGTCTCTGAGCAAGTATGGACCTTTAAGGGTGTCTATCTCTGGTTTCAGATCTAGAATTTGAATTTAATGTCAGGTCTGTCTCAGAATCATGCAGTCATTAACAAATTATGAGTTAATTACAGTCCTTCTCCAGTAGCCTTAACAGGTAAGTGAAAAAGTGATTGCATGTGCAGTCTAGCAATCTTTATAGAACGGTGAACTGAACAAACGTCAAATGAGTTAAAATGAATAGCTATTATATAATAATTTGCTGGTTAGTTCTCATTTTCAGATCAAGTTTTGTGTTAACTTTTCTATTAGTAACATTATGTAATTTATAACCTAGCTCTCCATACTCATTGAAAGACATGTTGTATTATTTTTTTATTTACAACACCACTAGTTTTCACCCACCAAGATCATAATTTTCAGGATTTTCTATCATTTATAATGCTGGATAAAAACTGGACACACTGAAGTTTAATAATCCTTGAAGTGCTGTTTTCCAGGCCAAAGAAGTCATGCAGAAAAATTTGTGAGGCCATCAGCAGAAAGGGTTCTGTGTTGGAGGAGGACAAAAAAAAAGATTTCAATTATGAAGTGTAAAGTTGCAGTATAGAAAGACAGCTTAAGGCTCCTCAGATACATTAACAAAATTGAGTTTTGCCGCTCCAAGGATGGAGGACCCAGGGCTGTGACCACGGGAAGGGGCAGAACCATCATAGGAAGCTTGTGAAGGTACAAGGTTTGCTGGGTTTGCTGCTGTCAGAGAGAAGGACTGGGCTGTGCACATGTGCCCTCATCCTCACACAGTAGTTCCACTTCCAATAGTGACTTTTCCAATTTTGCCAATGGCAAGGTAAGCAGCAGGGGCATAGCCTTCAGCAGCCTGTCATCCTAAGCAAACACCAAATCTGCCCCTGCCCTTGGCTGGTGATAGTATTTAATTATCAAGATGTTTGTGTGGCAGACAAGTTCCAATGCCTAAAAGCAGTGCATGCTATCATCTTTTCAATTCATAAATAAATATTTTTGCAGTCACTGCATAAATGAACACAATAAAAAAAATCAGCATCATGAATATCCAACACAGAATGATCCTCCAGAGGATCATCCTTTGTTGCTTCCCAAGAAAAGCCTTGTTTCAAGCAATAAGGGCAGATACTCAGTTTCTATAAAATGCTACATGGTACAGACATTCAGAATTCGTTTGAAATTCTATGATAATTTTGATTTTCAAACAAATCACATAGTAGAGCACAGTAGAGCATAGTAGAGCTGTAATTATGTTGTTTGTGGTGTACATAGATATCTAGAGCAAGTGGGAGCCATGTTACACAAGTCAACAGGCAGAACCCATCCAGCTGTAAGGCACCACAGATGCAGACAGTAAGCAACTACTGGATGAGAACAATAAAAATCAGGGCATGATGAAGACAGGACAAGTTGGATGATGAAGTTATGTTTGATAACCAGAACGTGGTTTAGTATCAACTAGTCAGGTGTATATTCCATATGAAAAAGAAGCCATTGGTAGCAGCAAGCACAGTATGAATGTTACGGCTATAAAAATAAATATATTTTAGCTGATTTTAGGGTCTTTTTAATTTCCACATTTATTATCAAATTCAATTTCCCTGAATTTGCTCACTCATAGCTATATTTGCTTTATAAAATAACTTCCCGAGAATGTCTGGTTCTCTGTTGTCAAATTTGCTATAGAGCAAATCATGAACAGTGTCGAAGTGGAGTTACACAAAGTTTGTATGGGTTTGTGTGGCCAGGTTTTGGTAGCAGGTGGGGTACAGGGTGGCTTTTGTGAGAAGCTGCCAGAAGATTGCCCCAGGTCTGGAGGAGCCAATGCCAGCCAGCTCCAGGACAGAGATCCCACTGGCCAAAGCTGGACCAATCAGGAATGATGGTAATGATTCTATGCTAACATATTTAAGAAGGAAAGAGAGTTATTGCACACATGAAATTCCAGCCAGACAAGAGTGGAGTGAGAACATGTGAACAACTATGCAGACACAAAAGTCAGTGTAGAAGGAGGGGGAGGACCTGAGGTTCCCCTGCAGCCCATGATGCAAATCATGGTGAAACTGACCCAGGAGAGAGGGGACCACACTGGAGCAGGTTTTCCTGGTAGGACTTGTTGTCCTGTGGGACCCATGCTGGAGCAGCCTGTGCCTGAAGGACTGCACCCCGTAGAAAAGTGACCCATGTTGTAGCAGTTGTGAAGAACTGTCGCCCATGGCAGGGACCCCACACTGGAGCAGGGGAAGGATCCTCTATCTGAGGAGAAGCAGAAACAGCCTGTGATGAACTGACTGTAACCCCCATTCCCTGTCTCCCTGCACCACTGGGGGGGAGGAGGTAGAACTTTGAAAGGAGGGAGTCATGTGGGGAAGGTGTTTTTAAGATTTATCATTACCCAGATTGTCATTATCCAGCTCAGATTTTGTTAGTAATAAATTTAATTAATATCCCCACTTAGAGTCTGTTTTGTCCATGACAGTAATCAGTGAGTGATCTCTCCCCCTCCTTATCTCAACTCATGAACCCTTCATTATATTTTCTCTCCTCTCTCCAGTTGCAGAGGGGAGTGATAGAGCAGCTTTGGTGGGTACCTGGCATCTAGCCAGGGTCAACCCTCTACTCTGAGATATTTGGGCAGCTCACCTGCTAACTTCAAGTATATATAGTCACTGCTTAATCATCAATGGTTAATGATACTCAGATTCACCTCTCCTTTTTAAATTTCAGCTGACCAGAGATGATAAGCAATCTGATTTGTCAGGACTTGATGAAACCCTATTACCAACAGTGTGGAACAAATAGCCAAAGCAGGGGAAGAAGCCTTGAGCTGACATACATGCCCTCCCACAAAAATTTCTAAGACTTAAATATGTTTTGTAAATAGTTTGCAAACAGAAATAACTGCAGACTGAAAAGATTATTCATGATGAATGGCTTGGTGGCATTTATTTACCACATCAGCAGGAAAATGTTTATTATTTATAGCATTTAAAATAAAATATTTATATTTCTGAAATAGGAAAATATTCACAGTATGTGTTTGTCTTCTACATATGTTGATGGGAAACATCTCAATCTTTGCAACAGAAATAGTTATTAATTAACAACACTAATTTTCCAGACTTGTTCAGACTACACTGTTGATTAAACATCCCTAGGACCCAGTGAGAATAAAAAATGAGCATGTTATAACTTGTCAGTTGCGCAAACATGACTTTCAGCTACCGGGAAAGTCTGAGCTACATAAATACTTACTGCATTCCTACAAAACACAAACCACATGGTGAATTGCTTCCACTAAAAAGAAAAAAAAAAAAAAAAAAAAAGGGCAGCAGAACTTTATGGAACAAGTTATATGCTTGCTTAAATTAATAAACAAGAGGAAAAGCAGATATATTGCAAAGCAGTCAACATGCACTTGTGCTTAGACCTTTCTGCCCACACGTTTATGTAAATGCAATCAGCATTTGATTTCCATGAGTGTCACTTTTCCGCACATTGTTTTAGTTAATTCCTGAATTACTTTCTAAGATAAATAACCAATAGGAAAAGAAACAAATAACAGAGCAGACAAAGAGAGTGCCTAATTAAATAAGGTATCTACCTCCTCGCTGGTACTTCATTACATCATACTCCCAGAAAATATTTTCCAAAAATCCATTTGTTCTAGATATCTCCTCCTCTCCAGCTAATACACAGAGAGATTATTCTGCTTTCAAAACACTTTAGTCTTAATATTTTAGCTGATTCACATTGGAACATTTGTCTGGATCCATTCTCGTACGCAGATATCCAAGCACAAATCCTTGTAGCACTGTGAAGAGTATTCTTGATGGGAGAAGAGACTTTTTCTTTTTTTATGCTAGCCATTTCTTAACTTAAGCCTATGGTTTCTTTTTTCTTGGGTGCTGGTCCTGCACTGTGTACATGAAGATGAAGAAGCCTGTAAGAGATCATTTATACTACCTGCAAACTCAGGTGCACTGGACCCCAGAATGTTCTGAGTCATTTCCTCTGCACTGCCCTTAGAATTAAAGCTTCATCTTCTTGTATGTTTCATTCTCTTCACTACCAAAAAAATATGGTAATTTGCTGGTCCTTAATAGAGCACACATCAAGGATTTGGACTCCATTGTGTTAGAAATGACACAAACAAGGTTGGAAAGAAAATCCTTTCTCTAGAAAACTTGCTGTTCTGAGAATTACATCTGCTAAGTTGCAAAACACTAATCAACTAGATCAATATGGCATTTGCTGTGTCTGCCATTGATTTAGTCTTTACAGAAAACATGGAATAGACTCAGTTCACTAGCAGCCAAGCTGTAATCAGGGAGCAGGATGTCACAACTGAGGTAAATCTTGTGGTAGCTTTGAAGAAGGTTCTATGAAAGTATGTGGAGACCACAGCAAAAGCAGAAGTATGTTTGCAGGAATTGCATGCCATTACCATAAATTACTCTTCAGATGACAAAGACTGACACAGCTTAAAGATCAGATGACGAACACTCACAAAGATCCATTCAAACCTATGGTTCCCATAAGCATATAGCATTAGAGCATGGTAGTGGAAGGAGAGAGATGTCTGCCTGTTTGTGTAGCTGCTTGTAACTCTGAAGCCTGAGAAATAGGTTTCCATTTGCACTAGGATTGACTAAGGAAAGTTCAAGCTGCTCTCTGTAGAGTTGTAACACAGTACATCAGGTTGTCTACCCCCACATCCTGACAGGGTCAGTGGCACAATTAAATCAAGCGACAGCTTTCCTAGCTCATCTGCTCTCCTCTAGTTCCATCAAGGCACTTGCCTTCTAGAAGCCATTCAGGCAAGAACACTTACTCCTTGCTTCCCAGCACTTTGGCTACTGCAGACATAAATCAGAAGCAGCTTTTACACTCAGATCTCACGCTCCAGGGCTCTGGCAGCCCAGCCAGGACAGCAAACCAGATGGCCTCCAGGACATCCCACCCAGCTGAGTGCCATGCTCTGTCTTGCAATCCTGCTGGATCATCTGCTCCTCCAGGCTCTGCCTCCCCACTTTTATTGCTACTACATGCAGACAATTGTAACCACATAGCTGCTGTTTCCTCAGAGCAACAGTTATTTCCTTCAAGGGGTTTCCTTTTTGGTATTGTGTGGCAGGTCACAGAGCATGACCACAGAGAGGGTAGGTAGGACATGGGACATAACCAATCCCCATGTGAGGGAACACAAGAAAATGTCCTAGGAGCATCCAAAGGAGAAAAGAATTAAACTGGACATACCAGTTTTTGCTGTGTACCTCAGTACTGCTTTCCTAGGAGGTGACGGTGGCCTACTTGATCGAGAGCCAGAAGTATGTGTTAATTCTACATGTCTCAACAAAAATACTTGGAAAAATCTTAGAAAAACAAGCAAATCCTGGCCTTTTTTAAAGGTCTGTATGAAAAGACTGCCTGGCACGGGCTGTGTGGTGCCTCCACAGTGACTTCATACTGACCCCCACTGTTCACACATTGTGAACACAGACGTGCCTGGGAGAGCCTGGATTTTCCGTACATGCAGATAAGTTACTGTACAGCACAGCTGCTTCTTCCTGAAAGTGCTGGCAATCACCCTGCAGTGGTATTGCTCAGGATTTGGAGCACACAACACATAGGCTGGAATACCTAAGAAATTGCTGTTTGGGTTGCTGCATGCCAGGAAATCTGTGACACCTAGGAGAAGTTTTCGGATGGGAGAAGCATGCATCTGAGATAACCTAACTATGCAGTATCTGTACTCTAGAAGGCAACTTTCTGACCGGTCCAGAGGACCCAAGAATCACTCAGCCTATTGGGAAAAGAGAATTAAAATCCTTCCAGCTTCCAGCCTTGTTGGCATTTCCTGTTCCCACTGCTCTCTTTTCTGTGCACTCCCCAGCTTCTGCCTGGAATTCACTCATCCAAATTTGTCTGTCTCCCCACACCTGCATTTATTAACCCTTCTGATGTACCGGGTTCTGCACATACCTCCTCCATCCTCACCCTGTGGTCATCCATACTCACCGTTTCTGTTCTTTCTGACAACTGAACATTTTCTGAATTTTCCACTGCACACAGACTACACTTCTTTTTACACCCCCCACCTTTTACCTTCCCAAATCACTTTTTACCCAGAATATAAGTGTCAGGGACATTTCCACTTTCCTTTGGAAAAAGCTACCCATCTCACATAAAAACTGGCAGGCAAAAGGTCTTTTAGTCCCTCTGCCTCTCGTTATAGTTTAGGTTTGCTAGTGAAGCTAACAATCTCCTCCTTAGAAGACCCCCCCTCTTTTATTTTTCCTTCTTTTTTTTTTTTTTTTTTTTTGTTTTTTTTGTTTTTTTTTTTTTTTTTTTTTTTTATAAATACCATTCTTCATGTTTATTCATACCCTGGAGGGTATGAATGACAAGCTTTAGCTGGGATAAGCTTCATTCATCAAGAAGCACAATCAAAACATGTTTTTTTTTTCCCCTGGATTTCTGTAAAACTGTGACAGAATATGGCAAATCTTAATCAAAGCTATTTTTAGAAGAGGGCTTTATCCCAGAAATGTTTTACTGAAACTGCACCAAGTGTGCCTTGCTGCCTGGAATTCCCTGTGCTTCCTTGGTGCCCAGGCAGCTGTCGACTGTATCCAGAGCTCTGACCTTTCAGCAAAAGTCTATTGGAGCTGGCATTTTGACCTAAGATGAGTTGTGATACCAACGCTGGAGCAAAAGAGGGGAGTGCCTTAAAGGTAAAGAGAAGTCTCTGTCTAAAGGTGAAAGGTGTCATCTCATTTTTGGTGACTGGTGGTGACAGAAGGAGCAGCAGTTATAGTGGTCTATACCTTTCTTTCTGAAGAGAGGATATAAAATAAACAGAGTGAAAGGATGTGAATATAAGCTTGATCATTCCTGGAAATAAATTTTGGGTTTTCTTTACCTAATTTCTTGTAGGATCAAATCTTGCTCTCTGTTTTGCAGAGAAAAGCTCAGGCTGCTGTCTCTCTGATGCAGAGTTCAGGATTATGTGGCACTACGGTGTGTTCAAGGTCAGTGGTCAGGCTGTACTGGAGCCTGTTGGCTCCCTACTAAAAAGAGAGGCTCATGGTGTGCTGCAAAGCTGATTAACAAGGTCAGTTTGTTCAAGTAAAGGTCTCTTTTTCAAAAAGATTGTTTGCAACATAAGCAATCCCAAACGTTTTCTGCACAATTAATTTATCATAAAAGTTCATGTCTGCATGTCTCTTTGTTTCCAGTAGTTTAGATGCAATAAATATTAGGATGTTAAATCACAACAAAAGAGAATATTTTTTAGTCTTTTTCAAACAGACCATGTCTGCTCCTTAACTGGAAGCCCAGAAGAGGAGAATAGCTCACTGAACTTCAAATAAAACCAAAACCAGACTGAGATTTGCATTGAGTAATGAGAAATACAATGCACATGTGAAAATCAGCAACTCTATTTCCTATTTGAAAATTTTATGTAATATTTCAGTAATATGACTGATCTTAAAATCAGACATCTGTTTAGACAGATTACTCAGCACCTTGGCACAGATGTTCTGTGTTTTTTATTATAGCGCTTTAATTAAAGAGCGTTCATCAGCATTCACTCAGCACAGTTAAGTGCCACTTTGAGTAGAGCTGTGTGAAAGTTCGGGTTGGCTCTCTGCCAACAGCCAAACCTCACAAGAAAGATTCCCCCCTCCCTCTCCCGAAACGGCAAAAAAGCATCAAGAGAAAATTGAAGGAATATATATATATATTTACATATATTAAATTTATATGCTAGGCACAACAAGACAGGGACCCCCAAACCACCCCAGTAAGGGACAAGGGAAGGGAAAGGGGAGAGGGAGACAAAATAGGGAAAAATAAGACAAAACAAATATATATACAATCTAAATTCAGAAATTAACTCAGTAAATAACCAATACAATAGTAAATTCAATACTTTCCTTAGAAAAACAGATTCTTAACCTTCGCCACCGGCCCAGGCAAAACAACCCCCAGAGCAGGCCTCGCTGAACACAGATAAGCCAGGCCCAAACACCGGGAGCTCGTCAGCGTGCGAGCCCGAGAAGGAAAAGAAAGCAAAAAAAAAGAGAGAAAACACCTCCTCCTTCGGTTTATATCACCTGATTACGTAAAGAGATGGGATGGAATACTTCTTAGATCTTGACCCTGGTTACCAAGGAAGGCCTACAAAAAACAACCCATCACAAGCTGCAGAGGCAATGAGTTCTGCATGCCATTTGTAATAGCAGCTTTAAATCAGGTGGTGATGGCAAATGATGGCCATGAAGCCAGTCACAACCTTTTTCCTGCTACAGAATGGAGAAAGAGGTCAGGAGGGGACTCACACTTTCACATCTGTGCAGCAGATGCTGACGCAGCTTCTACTGCCTTGCTATCCATGGTATTCTTGAAGGGAGGGGAGTAAGACAAGATCCCATCATCCCCAGTGTCCCTGGAGGGAGGAGAGCAGCAGCTGAGTAAAGCAGCTGGGTCCTCCCCTCTGGTATCTGCTCTGACTCTGTCCTGCTGCCTCCTCTCCCCGCTTTCTAGTCTCTTCCTGCTGGCTCCCCAGGAGCTAGAGTGCTTTACGAGTAAGGGATTTTCAAAGAAAAAGTGGAGATGAGGGGAAAAGGTGACATGAAATTCATCTTAGCTAGGCAAGGTAACTGGGAATAATTGAGACTAGATCCCAGGAAAGCTACAGAAGGATAACCAGGGAGGATGAGAACAGTCCCTCAAAAGTATGTGTCAGGTGATGTAATAAAAAAAAATAAAATTAAAGCATTGTAAGCTGAAGATAAAAGTTACAAGTTTAATGTCACATCCTTGCAAAGTATTTCTGCAATTCAGTGTATTCACCTCAGCAACATCAGCCTTTTGCAGGTTCACCATGGATCCATGGTGTCTTCTACCCTGGGCTCTGCCTTGCAAAGACCTACAGAAATGACTGCTCCATACCACAGAAATCTGCTGGGTGGGGTTGATTTGTAGAGAACCTATAATTTGCTTCCTATCTCTTTTTAAACCCCTTACATCCCTAACAATGCAAGCTGTCAGATGGAGTGATTTTTGTCAGCCAGATTTGAGAGGCTGCACATTTTATGACCATTAAAGTTTCCTGTAACTTCTCACTTGAATTTTTGCATGCCTAAGAACGTGGTTTTTTATTATTTCTCAAATTCCAAAATAAGCAGCAGAAGTGATAATAGCTTGTCAGCTCAACAGGAAAAGAACTGAGGATTTGTTTCCTGAGTTATTTCTATTCTTTTAATCTGATGAATGTTTAGTATAAAATGTATAGACAATTACATAGCTACACTCAATGGCATTCTCATGGGTTTGGTTTGCATTACCCACAGAGGCAGTTCTTCAGCAGTAGGACAAGAAATATGTTTCCCAAAGCTTAATTTCACCCCAGTGTTATGGTATTTTTCTGGGTCACGTACAGTACGCACTTGTTTCAGGCTGACAAGGTGCTGAACTTCAAAGTCCCTTAAGGCATATTCTCACCTTCAGCAGAAAATGCCCAGTTGGGTCTAAGTGGGAGCAGGCTTACAGCAGCCTGATGCTGGTGTGTCAGCTTTGGCTACTCACACATTTTAAGTAGACATATCCACACATTTATAACCTCCTGATACAGTGCTCTCTTGGAAGGAAGGTGTTCACTCAGGGAGCAAGGAAAGCAGTCAGCTATTATGTATCTCAGGGTCCCCCTTGCCAGGTGGGATCCCAAGTGCTTTCTTTTTATTAAACCCATAGTATCTTCAGAAAGTCACTCTTAGTTGGACACTTCCTGGCCATTTCTGTGTTTTTAAACTGCAGTCAGCGTCTAAGCATTAAGAACAGTCCTTTTCCTCAGTGCTAAGCAGAGCACATGGCAGAGTCTCACTAGCGATTCTTTTGGGCACTCTAGGATGATTCAGTGGAGGTTTGGGGCAATATACACATTAACTCTTTTTAGCATTGTTTCTAAAACAGTTTTGTGAGTCTCTTTCTGCATATGTCCTTTCTCTTTACTCTTCTGAAGTTTGTTTTCTGTCCTGTTTTATGGCAGTACAGAACTACAGTGTCAGAGTTCTGATTAGTATGCTTTGATTCCTTTTATATGCTGATATAACAAAAACAATTGAATGGCAACAGTGGCTTAATCTCTGTTCTGATTTTGAAGATGTTAGGAAATCTGGGAGATTCTGTATTTTGGAATGCATTTCTCATCCTTCAATCCCTACCCTACTGTCTGTAAAAGACTGTGGATGAAAGGTGAAATCATGCATGCCCTGCTTCAAATGCTGCTATTTACCTTTCGTAACTACATGAATTAACAAGTTGGATAAATATTTTTCCAGGAGTAAGGGATGAGAGAAAGTTGCAAAGAAGAACATGTGACAAGTCACTTAGTGTTCACTTAATGCATACTGGTAGGCATTCAGATACTTCAGTAGAAAAAGCAGACCAGGAGGAGACAAGGATGGAAGTACAAAGCATTGAGTATTCATGACTCTTGACTTTCTTGTAGGCAGTGCAGGGTATTTTGTAGTTATGGCTACTTAAAACAGGGTTTGACAGGATCCAGTCTTCAGTTAAACATCACTGTGGTTGTATGCTAAGACACCAAATTGCAAGAGTAGATACAATTTCTCATCAAAGTGCCCTGCTAGAAACCAAAGCAGATAAGAGACCATTTCCTGCCTAATGTAGCTGAGAACCTGATCCTATAGAAAAGTGGCTATTCTGCAGAGTAATCAACAGTTCGATCAAGAATAATTACCAGTTCAATAATTTTTTTTTTTTTTTAAATTCAAATTCTCTAAGACTAATGTCATATTCCTGACTTGCTCTGTGCCTTATGGCAGACTTGTATGTTGTCCTACTTTCAGATGCTAGGCCTGCTATCCCTCCTGCCTCCATGAGTAGGACCCAATGAGCCTTGTAGGTCCCTTTCAGTTCAGGATATCCTATGACTCTATGAAGAATAAAACACAAAAATCCCTCAGAAGTATTTGCAATTTGGAAAGGGAGAAGGGGAAGGCTGTGGTCCCCAGCATTTTGAGTGAGTGTAGAGCAAGGCACAGGCAAAGCTCTATCTGTGTCTCTGCTCCTAGAAACCAGAATAGTCAGTGAGATAAATGGTGACAGATACTGGAAAGGACACATAATTATGAAAGCTTTATGGGTCAGGGAACTTACAGACTACCAAAACCCAATGCTGACATGCAGACCTTTTTAACAAGCTTGGAATAGACAAAGAATACAGCAGTCTGAAGTATTCTGAGGTTTTTTTCCAGTGTGATTTAGTTATTCTTAGTATTAATATAGAAACAGAAAAAGATGCACACATCCAAACACCTACAAGGACTAGGGATGCTACCTAGCATCCAGATACTGTTAACAACAATAGTTTTTAAGCTGCAAAATAGAAGCAGTTTCCAAGCAGAATTCTGAACACAGATAACTTTAGAAATCATGAATATCCCTCAGCAGCAGCAGAAGGTATCTCAGTGGGCAAATAGTATCATGGTCAGAGCCTGACCCCAGAAAGAAACAACTGGCTGAACAACAGAAGAGTAGCTGAAAGTTACATGCAGTGACTTAAAATCCTTTTCTACTAATTCTGATGCCATTAGGCTAAGATTCAGACCCACATTTTTATTTACTGAACAGATTTAGGTCATTGCAAATAAAAATTCTGAAAATTAATGGCTTTATATATATATATATATGTATATGTAGGAAGAGAGAGATAGATATATACTCAGTTTCACAAAAACAATTTATGGACTGTTATGAAAAAAAAAAGAAAGAGAGAAAAGGATTTATTTGGCCTTTTTTAAATAGAAAATGTAATTTTGAAACATTGCTACACAGAGGCAGTAATGTGTACTTTAGTGCAGAGTTCACTGTAAGTGTGTAAATAATTTTAGAAAAATTAGTGCTGAGAGAATTTTTGCTTGAAAATCAATTTTCATAAGAGTATGAATACAGAGCTGGTTAGGTTCATATATTAACTACTTTTAAAAAACTCTACCACTGTGAGTTCATGCATACAAGGCCTATCATCTAGATAGATCCTTATGTGCAGAGAGGGAAGACCTTTGCTTGATCAACCTACAGCAACTGTTCAAAATAGAAGTGTTCACAAGAGATGTGAAAAGATATATAAATGCATACAAATGGAACTGTGTCTATATAATATTATATATCTGATTCTTGGGTCACCACAGGGGAAGAAAAGTAATAATTGGGATGCAAGACATACATTCTGTACATACTAATAGAATCGTCGTAGAATCACAGAATAGTTTAGGTAGGAAGGAACCTTTAAAGGTCATCTAGTCCCAAGCCCCCTGCCATAGGCAGGGATGCCTGCCAGTAGACCAGGTTGTGCAGAGCCCCATGCAACATGGCCTTGAATGTTTCCAGGGATGGGGTATCTACCGTCTCTCTGGGTGACTTGTTTCAGTGTTTCATCACTCTCATTGTAAAAAAAATAATTCGCTCTTATATCCAATCCAAATCAATCCCCCTTCCGTTTAAAACCATTAATCCTTGTCCTGTTGCAACAGGGCCTGCTATAAAGTCTGTCCCCATCTTTCTTACAGGCCCCCTCCAGGTGCTGAGAGGCCACAGGACTGCTCTTGCTGCGTGGCTCCCACCTGTCCATTATGTCTCAAATCCTACACCGGCCTGATGTAAACATCAGCTTGCCTAAATACCACCGCCGACTAGAACAGTTCCATAGGTTACACCTGTAATCCGTATCTTTTTCTGTGCTGCAGAGGATCGGATGTGGCAGTACAAGGAAACACGCCCGAGTTTGCTGGGACTGCCGGGGCGCGGCCGGTGTCACAGCGCCCTCCAGCGGCACAGCGCTCCCTGATGGCACAGCACCCTCTGACGGCACAGCACCCTCCGGTGGCAGAGCATCCTTTGATAGCACAGCACCCTCTGCTGGCACAGCGCTCCCTGACGGCACAGCACCCTCTTATGGTACAGTGCCCTCTGATAGCACAGCACCCTCTTATGGTACAGTGCCCTCTGATGGCACAGCGCTCCCTGACGGCACAGCACCCTCTGATGGCACAGCACCCTCTGGCCGCGCCGCCCTCCCCGCGCTGCTGGATCTGGGGCTACCGCCGCCGCCGCTTCTGTGCCACGCTGATTTTCTGCCACTGGGCATTAAAACCGGCTGGCGAACGACTGCCCCCGACACCACCGGCTGCGAACTGCCGGAACCCGGCCGGGGCTGCGTGCTGAGGTACGCAGCTTGCAAACCAAGCCGGAACCGGGCAGGCAACGCGAGTGCTCGAAGGTCCGGCTCGGGCTCTTCCCAAAGAGACTTGTCTCCATCGGGTCCGAAAGTCTCGTGGTTTTCGGCCCCAGTCCAGCAGTGTATCCCTGTTCAGGTAATTTCATTGTTACAGGAAACAATTTCTAATAAAAACCCCACCGCTCCCCATCCAGATCCTGTCCATGCGCAGATGCAGAGGCAGATCCTGCTGGGGAGAGCTCACTGAGCCGGCAAAAACAGGAGAAAGGAAAACAGGAGCTGTCAAAACTTGCTGAGGGGTGTAGCATCATCAATCAGCTGCCAATCTGCCAAAAGTTTGCCTCACAGCTCAGATTAGTGTCCCTTCACTAATGCCAAACAGGTACATCCATATTCATCCATCAGTGAACAGATAAACAATAAAATGTGTTCTATGTGTTCTGCCAGAAATTAGGGAAAACTGTTTTGTCTTTCACACAATTTGCATTTCTCTGACCAAATTCAGAGTGCGTGACCAAAAGCTGATGTGTAGATCTGTGAACGCCCTGTGGTAAATTAGCACTTTGCTTTCATAATTTACAATTTATTGGGCTATTAGTAAAAAATTTAAACATGCTGAAGCAACCCAGACTGCAGGAATGGTCCTTCAGAAGTACATGTTGGAAGTGGATCCTTTAGCTGATAGAGCACATTCTGCAGCATACTAACACCATCAATCTCACTGAAAATCCATGGACTGACAAGTTCTGGATCAAACTCTTGAGGTTTATTTTAAAAACATACTGCTTTGATCATCCATATTAGCATAGCATCTGGTGGCACTTAAGATGAAAACAGAGTTGCATGATGTTGACTATTGAATAACCTTTCAATAAGCATGATATTCTGTCTTTAAGATATAGAAAAAATGAAATCAAATTGTGAGTAACGTGAGATTAACACCAGAGGCACAGAGACTGTAGAAATGTCATAGTAATAACCCCACCGAATAACTGAACTGCCACAACAATCCTACATCAGACCTGCACTGGCAGGGTCTAGAACTAGACCACAACCAAAGTTGTGAAAAGGAGAAAAGGAAGCCTAGGAGTGACCTTATCTCTGTCTACAACTACCTGAAAAGAGGTTGTAGGGAGGTGGGAGTTGGTCTCTTCTCCCATGAAACTAGCAATAGCATGAGAGAATATGCCCTCAAGCTAAGCCAGAGGAGATTCAGGTTGGACATCAGGAGGAATTTCTTAACAAAAAGGGTTGCTAAACGTTGGAATGGACTACCCAGGGAGGTGGTAGAGTCACCAACGGTGGAAGTGTTCAGAAAATGACTGGACGTGTTATTTAGTGCCATGGTCTAGTTGACAAGGTGGTGATCAGTGAAAGGTTGGAGTCAATGATCTCAGAGGTCTTTTTGAACCTAAATGATTCTGTGTTTCTGTAAACATGGCAGTGAAACTTGGTGGGAACTAGAAGAGGGACTTGGGATAGGTCTTGTTCAATAACATGCCTTCAGCATGCTGATATCTGCTCTGCCTGTCACAAACTGACTGATAGTAATTTTTTTTTCTTGCTTCCAATAGTTCTGCCAAGCCACTCCCAACAATCCTTACATTGTATAGGTTGAAACATACAGTCTGAGTGCTTATACAATTAAAAAAAAAAGTGTTTATTTGAACTGCTTCCTATTTAATTGCCAATTCTGTTTCTACAGTAAAGGCTGAATATGTCCATCAAGTCTCTGTAAAATCTTTAATGCTTATAAAATTTCTTCAAAATTCAAGTTCCTGAAGCCGAAGAGCTTCAACTAAAGTTGTGCAGCCGTACTCTGGATACTTATTCTGCCTAAAGAATTTTTTCAGAGGCTTCTTTCATATGGCTCGCATTTCCCCCCTGGACTTCTAGAGTTAGTAACAAGTAATATTTAGTAGTTTCAGCTCATGAGTCTTGGTGTATTTATTCAACAACATAAAAGAACTTCTCAACATCCAGTTTTGTTAGTGTCTCATAGCTCTAATCTTGACCTACTTTGTGAATGTTTTATTTAACAACAGAGGGCTATGCAAACAACCTCTTCTCAGAGGAATCCAAATTCAGGCTCAGTCCAAGAGGACACAGCTTCCTGAGGGCATCCTTACCTCCCCCATTACTGCCCTTACTTTTGTTTTTGTCATCTACTTCCTCCCTCCTAAAGGGTCTTTAAGACCTCTTTTTCCCCTGACAGTATTTCTGCCTTTCTTTCATTGAGAAACCTTGCCACAACACATACTTACAATTAATTAGTTTCTCCTTTCTCCTACAAACTATTACTATAAATCATGCACACAAATCTTGCAGCATTTTTAGGAGTGTCTATGATGGTCTGACTCATTTCTCAGCTGAGATTGTAAACTGGGCCTTTAAATTTTTCTCATCTTTCAATAAAAATAATCTAGGAAAAGAGACAGTCAGAAGCATCAAAAAAGGAGGAGCATCAGAAACTCTGAAAGTAAGTTGAGCACGTATGAATAATTTCATCAGAATCCCCACATAACAGTAAATTTCTTATGCTGGCCTTTTAGGTGCTTTATGGCACTTTTATTTTAGGAAACAGACAGAAGTATTAAGTGGATGAAAATCTGGACATAAGCCAGCAATTTGTGCTTACAGCCCAGAAAACCAACTGTATCCTGGGCTGCATCAAATGAAGTGCAACTGGCAGATCAAAGGACGTGATTCTCCCCCTCTACTCCACTTCTGTGAGACCCTAAATGGAGTACTGCATCCAGCTGTGGGGACCCCAACTTAAGGAGGACGTGGACCTCCTAGAGCAAGTCCAGGAAAGGCCCATGAAGTTGATCAGAGGTTTGGAGTACCTCTTCTATGAAGACAAGCTGAGAGAATTGGAATTGTTCTGACTGATGAAAAGAAGTCTCCAGACAGACTTTTACAGCACCCTTTGGGTACCTAAAGGGGTTTATAAGAAAGACGGGGGGCAGGCTTTTTAGCAGGGCCTGTTGCAATAGGACAGGGGGTAATGGTTTTAAACTGAAGGAGGGTCGATTTAGACTATATATAATGAATAAATTTTTTACCATGAAGGTGGTAAAATACTGGCACGGGTTGACCAGAGAGTTGGTAGATGTTCCATCCCTTGAAACATTCGAGGTCAGATTGGACTGGAGCTCTGACCAACCTGATGTCATGATGTCTCTGCTCATTGCAAGGGCTTTGGACTACATAACCTACAAAGGTTCCTTCTAATGCAAACTATTCTGTGATTCTGTGATTAAACCCATCATGTCAAAGCATCCATCATCCAAAAGACAGAAAAATCTCCCAAAACCAAACAAAACCCCACAGCAAAAGAAAAAAAAACCTATGCAGAGCCACAGATGGATTTTTAGCCTTTTAATTCTAAAACATAACATGACTTTTCCTGGTTGCATGTTGAAAGAAACTAGCTATTTGTACTGTCTGCCTTTTACTATACCTTTACAAGAAGCTCAAGTAGGTGGACTTCCAGCAAATTCTGAAAGTACACAGACAGAAACTGTCTGCTTTCAAGGTAGCTGTAATGTTCCTTCCAAAACCAGAGTAATGCTGTACCGAACAGCCACTGCCTGAGAAAAACAATATCAAATAGAGATTTCCACTGCAGGAGAAGTCATTTCAAGGGCAAACATAAAAGGCTTCAAATGAGGCAAATTGACCCAGCAGAAGTGAAATAACTGCTGTCTGCAGAGTGGCAAAGGCTTTCCCTAGAGAGCTACAAAACCCCATGGACTCTCTGGGGAGGTTCAGGTCACCACGCTGAGACCCTGGGTCAGGCTTGACAGCAATGGTACCTGAGAGCTGCTTCAGCTCTGGAAAACCACCAGAAAGATTCTCATGGGAATGCTATGAATTTCCACAAAAAAAAAAAAAAGGAGCCATGACAAGAAATGGGCAGAGCTTGGGGGTGAAGGTGGAAAAAAGAGGACAACTCCTAACCTCTCTAACCCCTGTGATCATCTCTAACCAGTGGTGCCTATTTTGTTTCTTGGCTTACCATGTGGTCTCAGAGCAGGTGCTACCTCCCTCTGCCCCCAACATATTTACAGATTGAATTTAATTTATTATTTTTTCATCATGTGCCCAAGGTCCGCCTTCTGCCCAGCTCTTTGTCTCCACCTTTCCCCCAGCTGTTACCTTCTCAGCATCTCATCAGCATATACTTTCAATTCCCTTTGAGACTATTTATAAAGGTGTGAAGGAACATAAATCCAGTTTTCTCCCAAATACATTAGATATTTGACTGCTTTGCAGCATACTAAAGCTGGACTCGTAGAAAGAGGCTTTGAAAAGGTCAAATTCTGTGAATATTCAGTTTCTAACTACATTATATTCAGCTGCACTTATACTCTGTGTTCATTTTGTCAGGCTATACTAACAAATGAGTTTGCTGATATTATTTATGGGATAGTAAATCTTATGTGCAACAACATAAAATTCATACTAATGAGCAGAAATCCATCACTGATCTGTATGTTCAGTCAAAACAAAAATAAATATCTGAGACTGTGAATACCAAATTCTTAATAAGTGTTGAAGATACACAATTTGAGGATTAAATTATTCATAGTTTAACTGACTTCAAATAGAAAGTGCAAATGATAAATTTATAACTCATTTGTGGTTAATTTGTAAAAGGGAAAAGGTAAAAATTGCCATATATGTGATTCTTGCAGTTTATTTCAAATAATAACCTCCTAATTTTAACCAATTTAGACTCTTGAAAGTTTCCTAATGAAGCCCACTTCAATTAAGTTGAAGAAGATTTTATCACATTCTGAATTGATTTACACTGATATGATTTCCCTGCAGTCAGTGGAGCTAATCTGATTTATTCCTGATGAAGATCTCGTCTGTAACAAGGTACTAGAGATGGCTTGCCCAGAAAGTGTCCAGAACTGAAGGTGCCTGGAGTGGGGGAGCTCTGGCTGGTAGAGAATTCGTGCAGTTATTTCCATCACATGCTGGATTGCTGTTCCTCAGGACATTCAGTGAAAGAATGGTGGGTGTAACCCTGACATGGCAGGGCGGTGACACAGCAAAATTCATTGCACCCTTATTTTATTTTGAGCATCTGAGGGTCACTGAATGGTAATCTATGGATTTCTCCACACTCCAACTCTTCAGCATGGTGAGATCTAGGATTTTGCAGGGAAGATATAACTCTTGTAATACATCTAACATGAACTAGCATGTAATTTCATCTTATCAGGCACTCGGTGAGGAATGCTTTATTTTTATATAAACTTTTTAATAAAATCTTTTCAATCTCAAACAATTAATGGAAATGGAAACAGAGGAGAAAGTGAACAACAAGAAGCAAAACTAGAAAGAGAAATGAAGAAACTAAATCCATGAGGAAAATAACAGAGGAAAAGGAGACAATTAATAACTATAATTAAGTATAACTTGAAAATGTTAATGAATATAGTGGCACTGTGGTCATCAGCAGAAGGCTATAGCATTCAATAGAGAATGTCAGCTTTTGTGATTAAAGTCTCAAGGAAAAGAACTTGTCATTAGATGTCTGCCCTTGTTCTGCCCTTACATCATCTTGTTTCTTATCCTCAAAGCCCTCAGTCATGCTGCCGTTCAATTCTATGGGAGTTTTGCCGCCTGTCCTCTGCTATTCTGCACCCTCCCAACGACATTTCTGCTCCTTTTACCATTCCTATGGCTTGTGCAGAGGCACAGTTTTCCCAGCCAGGCCTTTTGCACCCAACCATCTTGCCTGTCTGTTATTCACAGGTGATATTAAAGAGAGTAGGAGGGCAACTGTAGCATCCTCCTCACTTCCATCTCCCAACAATTACCACTATTGTCTGCAACCCTTTCAGAGGCAAAGGGAGGGAAAGCAGTCAGGTACACAGTGCTCCCCACCATACCGTGCTGAGAAATGGTGTGTCTCCCTTGGAGGCATATCCAGGAGCCACTGCAGCCTCTCACACACACTCTTTGCCTTGGAATTTATGATTAATATTAATTTGTGCTGTAAGCAATCTCAAGAGATTGAAACCTCTTTTTAACCCCTTGTTATATCCCTCCACCCCAATTTAAATGCACAAAATAAGGAGAGGGGTGGTTTGCACAGCCCAGGTCAGTGGTGGTGGTGGTGGCAGAAGCAGAATGCAGTTCTCCTGCTCTCCTCTGTCTTTTTACTGAGAATGTCCCCCAATAAAGCAAATAATTTATAGACCTGCATATTTCTAAGCCTTTACCGCTCTGGGCTTTTACTCTGGATCATAAAAGTACCTCAGAGGGTTGAATCAATTCTATTAAATGTCATATCATATCATCAGATGTCTTTTGTGACAATGCTCTCTTCTCCCTCTGTCTGCCCCACCACTTCTGCCAATGACTGATTTCCAAAGTAAGGGAGAGAAAAAGAATGAGAAGGGAATAGTAACATTGATTCTTTAGATACCAATTACTAATGCAGATCTTGGATTTGTCTTATGGATGGTGTTTGGCTTCTAGCAAAGTTAGTGAGTAGTAATACTCTACATGGGAAAAATCAGATTGACTGCACAGATCAATGGCTTGACACAAAAGCCTTCTACATGCAGACTAAACAGAGATCTGTTAAAATGAACCATGTAATCCATGTTCAGAGTGCTGAAGCTCTCAGAAACAAGCTAGTATTTAAACCAGACTCTTGATGTGAATAAATCTCGGTATCTTTAGCTGGAACTGACAGAAAAGATCTAGCGGATTTCCTAGAAAAGCGACAGTCTGCTATTTGGGAGCTGCCAGAGAATGAGGATGTTTCCTGTATTGATTGATGCTATAAAATACTCACCCACAACCAACTCAAGGGTACTCCTTCCAAGAACACAATGCTTCTGACTTTAGTGGAAAGGAGAGATAAGGAGAAGATCCTGCAGGCAGCCTGGAAAGAGAGAAGC
Organism: Scytalopus superciliaris; assembly: GCA_013400415.1. Lineage (NCBI taxonomy): Eukaryota > Metazoa > Chordata > Aves > Passeriformes > Rhinocryptidae > Scytalopus > Scytalopus superciliaris. The sequence goes on along the minus strand of VXBX01007758.1, from coordinate 203,280 downwards.
ATTGAATTCCAAGGGCAAGTGATAACAATTTCTCCAGACTTCAGCCAAAAGATACAAGAAAGAAGGAATTGGTAGAACTTTAAAAAACCTATGTATATTTAAAATCCAAGGCTGTCATCACAACTGGGAGTTCTACATTAAAATAAACATTACCTCTTCTGGGATGCAGATTGACGGAAACAGTTTGTAACAGATATTACCTTCGTTGTTGCCCAGGGGCATTCAGATGGATTGATTCCTTACGTTTTTCTGGCAGAGCCCAGGTAATGATTCCTGGCAATGTATGCTCTGTGCAGAGGGTCCCATGGGAATTACAAGCAGCCCACCAAGTCTACTCTATCACGGAGACTGAGACAGATGGTGCAGCTGCCAAAGCTGGCGAGGCCAAGCATCTGGTAAACATGTTGATTTAAAGCAGTTCTCAAGCAGCAGCCGCTGCTGTGGCTGAGACAAACACAGTTCAGAGCTGCTTCCTCATCTGGAGCCTGTGGGGAAGATGAGATGGTATTGCCCCAGCCTTTTCTTGGAAGTCAGTACCAAACATTTTGGAAGATGAAGGAAAGCAGCCTTCCTTTTGGTTGACCTGTCAAGGACTGCTGATACCAGAGAGGGAGACAGCACCATGCAAGGTTAATGCTACCACTATTTCACAATGATATTTAGATTCCTCTAGGAAGCCTCTGGTCAGGCTTGTATTTTATTTCTTGGCTTTGTCAGTATCTTCTGTTTCTCCCTCTCTCTTTTAAATAAACAATGTCTGGTTTAAATATAAAACTGTATTTCAGCTTCTGACTATTCATAGCCATAGATGAGTGATGATTTCCTTGGGATACAAAGAGCACACAGGGAGAGTTTACCAGCCCAAAGCTGAGACTACAGCTTTGGTGGCTGCACCCCAGCTAGTTTTAGACTGTCTGTGTGGAGGGCTGGACATGTTGTTCTCTATTTTTATTCAGAGTCTGAGACAGCTTTTTTCCCAATTTGTCGATCATCGTGTTGGTACCAGGTGGCAGTACATTGCTTAAGGGCCACATAAACACAACCTTAATAATACCAAGTCACCAGGTGAAGACTGATGGGATGAGGCTCAGGAAAAGAAAGTACTGCAGTTTTTTTTAATCTGCATGGACAGACCCAGAAAAGGTCATGAGCCTACTGTTAAATACTGCTGTCATGCCCAAGAAAGAGAGTTCGCAGGAGCTGTTAGGAAACATTAGCCCAAATAGCAAAGTCATTCCTACAGATGCAATGGAAGGTGCCTCCACAAATTCAGAGATACTTTTGCAAAGTATACTGCATGGCTCTGGATTTGCATTTGTTTATAAAAAGAATTAATTTTAGCAGAAAACAAATGCTTCTTGTGTGGGTCAAGCACACAATGTTAGGAAATTGCTGGTGACAATGCTGTCAGTAAAACTGTCCCAGTACACCTCACAAAAAAGTCTGAAGTGACACAGCATGCTTGGTAGTCAGATATTCACGATGCTGGAGAATCAGTTTATAACTGTAAACCTTGTCAGTTTTTCTAGCTGAAAGCTTCTTCTTCACCAAGAAATTCCTGTGAAGTTGCCACCCTGCCTACAATTGTGAGATCACTCAGCTTCTGCCAGCCCTTTCTTAGATAAAAACTTTGCAAATGAGGCCAGAGTTTGCCTATGCCTTTTAGCTGTATGCTCTCCACCACCCTACAGGTCCCTTAATTTCTGTGACTTTTGGTTTACCTAAAGAATTAATGCTTGATATAGTAGGGATTGGTTTACACCTTAAGAACCAAGGAAATTCTTGCATGTTGATAAAATTTGACATGTTTTATCTGTGCCCCACCATCAGAGTACTAATGGGAATACAAATGTTTTTAGAAGTTCTTAACTGCCACACAAACTGTGAGGAGAGATACCCTATCTTTAAATCAGAAAATAGTTTCTTTCCTGCTATCTTATCAAACAGCAGCACGTAGACCTACAAAAAGTATCCCGGCCAATCTACTAATGGGGAGGTGTTTACATACCAGACAGGAAGCTATAAGAACTGGTTTGAGTAATCATAGGAAATGAGGGAAGCAAAGTGTGGCAGAGAAGGAATTCCAGAACTGATCTGAAGACGAAAGAAGTTTGGATATGAAGGCTTCTCTTAAAAACATCAGGAGCATGGATAACGGGCCTTGATGAATATGGGTGAAAAACATGCAGTGACCACAGAGAAAGTGATTATTTCACTGCTACATAGGACATCATGAGAAATTTATTAATATTAATTTTATTAGTAAGTTTGCCATTTCTTCATCATTTATGTTAAACAAAATATTTAACAGTTTATGTAAGAGCAGACAAAGAAAAGCTAAGGATTTGTGAATTAAAGGAAGCACACATGCACTATATATATATTTATACACAATACACCACTTTAGCCTGAGACAGAACAATGTGAAAAGTCAGCAGATTTTGCTTAAATAAATAAACCAGAAATTTATGCTTCTACCAATCAAAAAATGTTGGCATATAGTATATAATTAAATATGAATTTATAATTTTCCAGTTACTCTTTAAAAGGTGTAGTTGATTCTTACTTTAAAAAGAAATAGTGGTATTAATTATAGCCAAAAGCATGTCTCAGCCCTTGGTGTTTTGAGGGAGAAAGGCACTGCTCTTCCCCATAAAGTGCTTTACCCTTCTTACCTCCTTTTGCTCCCATTCTTTTTGTCACTTCAGCTGTCAGGTACTCATCCTCTCTCTTATCCTCCATGTCTTGCTTTGGTTTTGACATGGTGGATTCGAACTTCCTTCTGTCCCATGAGTGCCAGAAGCACTTTTTTCCCCACACTGCTCCCAGGTTTGGAATATGTCTAAGAGAATGGTTCCCTTAACAACTATCCTTAAAATATCTAAGAGAATGGTCTACTTAACCTTAATACTTAAAACCCCTTTTCCCTTGTGTCTGCAAGGAAATCTGGCATTGTTGAGATGATTGTTATGTGGATAACTGTCTGTCACTTGCAGTAGTTGTCTTGTTCCTTCAAGCCTGTTTATATCCATCTGACTAATAGGACATGTGGGGTTCACTCCAGTTCATTCTCTTGCATTTGTACTGCTCTTGTGACAAGCCTCTGAGCAGAGGTGGGAGACACTACCTCAGTGTCTCTATATATTGCAGCAGAAGTATGTCGTTCTTTGTAAAAAAGCCCACTATTTGCACAGTGTGTAAGAAAGCCCACTCCTGATCTGAAAGTTTAAATATAGAAAATACAGAGTGTTTTATCCTTGCCTTACAGAATATCCACTTGGGTTTAGGAACCAGCTCAGAGAGCCTTGTTCACTCGCTGAGTTCAGCATGGCTGTAACGTGCTTAGTTACAGTCCTGCTCTTGAAAAATTGATTCTACTTTCAGAAATATTACCAATTCTAGGGGCATTCACCACTGTAAATATAAGGACTGTTTGCAAAAGCCTGGGAACCTCAATGATCTTAAGCGTCCCTTCCAACCTAAATATTTCTATAATTCTATGAAATCATGAAAACCATGGTCAGCTTTATAAATGTGCCCATCAAGTGTTTCAGTTCACATGAAGAGAAAGAGCGCAAGCCCCTGGTAGCTGCAGACTCATTTCACCCAGGCTGTTCTAGTCCAGGAATATCTCAGAAAAAGAAATTTTCTTACAAATTTTTGTATACTTCTTAAAAACCTGTCAGAAACAATATTAAAATCCAACATTTCTTAGCATCTCAGCCTTTTCTGGTTTGTTTTTAAGTACAGCAGGCATCTCATAATGTTCTTTCTCCTTCTGCTGAGTTGGTTGTGGCCAGCTCTGAAGATACATCCAGGAGTTCACACCTGAGAGAGGCTCTGAGCTATGTAACCATCAAGGCACCAGGTGCCCTAAGACCCTTTCATCTAGGACCATAAAATGGAAGAGTGACAACTCTGTGTGTCCCTGGTTAAAGAAGCCTTTTCACAGCTGTACTCAGCACTTAGGAAGTGTGAGCCAGCTCTTTTGGATCTAGGTGAGCTAGTGCCAGGCTTGAGCAGTTGAGAAGAGTGTGCATCTTTCCTGTGCACTACTGACTCCATGCAGCTGTTTCTTCCCACATTGCTACATAAAGGATGCTGGCTGAGATGTCCTGCATACTGTGAAAAAAAAATTTAAATCCCATCTATTTTTCTACCCAAACTGTGGGAAGCATGGAGGAGAAGAAGGAACAAGAATGGGGAGAAAAGGGAGAAATATCTCCCTTCAACTTTAAGCAGTCCTTTAAAAGACTTTTTAGTGTGTATGGTAAGTTTGGATTAAATATTAGGGCTTTTCTTTTGACTGATTTTTGTCACTGTGTTGCTCTCCGCTGCCAGATCAGGTGTGGGAGCATCCCATGACTATTGCACCCTGTGTCAGTCTGGTTATTTCTATGGGAAGGAAATGTGTCAAGCCCAAGTAGTAGCAACAGAACCCAGGTTCCCAAATGATGGTACTTGCTGCTGTGAGCACTCAAAATTTTATTCTGATCTTGCTTTTAATGCTAAAAATTCAAACTAATATATCCATATGCAGTGACAACAAGAACAGAAAGCAATTAACGGGAACCCAGTCGGACTTAAAGCCACTTTTCTGCATGATACAGATGTTAAACATGTCCCTAAACATAATTGACTACTGAAGAGAAGATAGGAGAAAAATACATGAAGTAGCTGTCATATCACTTAGTGTACTCCTTAAAAAATCTCATAAGCAGTGGTGAGGAGGGCAGTAAAAGGACATGAATAGAACAGAATAGAAGTGAAGAAAACCAATCAGTGGCAAAAAACTGAAAGAAATCTTGTGGATTTTCTGTTTGTTTGGTTGGTCTGGGTTTTTTTCAATGTGTGTATTTTGGCTTCTGGTGTTTTTTGTTTGCTTGTGGGTGTTTTTTTGGGAGGGTTTCTGTTCATTAATTTAAAAACCCGCTTTTAAAAAGGGTCTGTTAATCTTCATCTGGACGCTAGATGGGGATCTTGAGTCAGCCACGCCAGAGACTTCTTTATCCTGCTTGTTCTTTATTTTTATCTGTTTTATCATGAACAAAGTACATGCAACGCAAGTTTGCTCTTCAGGCATTTATATTTTTACTAAGGTTTTTTTTGGGGAAGGGTAATCTACAGTAAATAAATATTTACTTTTAAACGTTCAAGTTTAATTAAGGTTCCATTGCATCTTTCAAAACAGAAGGGAGTGCATCTGGAACTGTAGAGCACATGCTCCTCTTCGCCCTAATTACTTGTTTAATTCCAATGGCACATTGCAATTGTTTTCTCACTTTTCAGTGTGGGATGCAGTTTACAGTGACAATTGTCTTACCACCGTGTAGCACAGATTATGACAAGGGGAGAGACGGCGGAGTCGCTCACTTTCGGCAGTGCTAATGACCCAAGCATTGTTATTTCCTTAAATGGGATCTTTGTGTGCTAACTAAACCTAAGCAAGACAACTGTGAAAGCCGCTTTCCTTCAATCTTCCCCAAATCTCTGTATGACTTGTACACATGATAATAAATTAATCTCTCATGTTAACATGTTATTGTTTGTTTAGTAAATACCTCTTTCTTTCATGTGATGTCAAGCTCAGCCTTAAATGTGAATCGTTTTTTGAGCCATTGCCTTAACTAGTTCCTTTCTTGAAGGATTCTTTCTCCTCCCTTCAGTAAACAAGGCTTTGCAAATTGCTTTGTAAAGAAGCATGTACGGCACCAACCTCAAACCTTCAGACACTGCTGTGGACTGGCCTTTACTAAAATGAGTTTGGCTGTCTCAGCTCATTTCGTAGGGACACGCTAGTCCGCACCATGTAACATGCAGTTTGGGATTATTGCCAGTTTCTTCCCAGAAAATACCCAGAAAGGAATTAGTGAAAGGACTGAATGACTTCTCGAGGCATCTGTAGAGACAGGGTACATCCAAGGTGAAATGGGATCATTCCTCAGGCAGCAGAAAGGAGAGAAAGGAGAAAAACTCAACTTGAAGTGGGCCTGTTGTTCTCAATGCCTCATGCCATTATTGTTGGAATACTCTGTACTAAAACATGACAGTGGAGAAGTAATTTGTGCTGCAGAGAAACAAGCTGAACACCAAAACAGTTCTTTTAAAAGGATCAATTTTTAGAATGCATAATAAATAAACAATTGTTTCTCAATATGGAGAATGATTTTATTTGATGGCACACAGTGCTGCTTCTGCAGAGCAAATTGCTCTGCCAGAGCAAAAGGAAAAATAATATATTAAAGACATGAGATGCATGAAAAATGTCATTAAATAAGTCTTTACTAGCCTTGAAATGGGGATGGTTTGCATAATTGATTAATCATAAGGGGACATTTTTGGTCACAGAAATTATCATTAGTGGAGCTCCAAAGTTAAATAATCTCTATACTAATAAAAAATGCCATTTTCCCCTCAGATCTTTCCAAGATCTCTTCTTTCTTTTAGCCTCTCTTGCTTTTAAAAGCCTTAATAATTGAATGATATTTAACTCAAAGTGTGGGAGATGAAACCATTGTGAGACAGTTTCTCCCCACGGCACAGAGAGAGCTGCAGCACCCAAGCAATGCCCTTGTGCCCAATCCTGCAAGCTTGGCCAGAGTGCTTCACCTGCCTGCACCAGCAGTTTGGGTCTGGGCTTTCCCCTCCAAATTCCAGTCAGTGGGAATGCTCTAAATTTTCTTCTTATAAATGAAAAGTATTTTCATGCCAAACAGCGACTTTGTGCACCCTTTTTCAGTTCCATGTTAAAAGGCAACTCTCCTGATTGTTCTGAAAAATTTCATCTCCTTGGGAAACTGTGGGCTTGACGAACATGCATGCACTCTTTGTGAGACAGTCTGTGGTCCTTTAGGGTGGATATCGCTGGATCTAATTCATGGATATAATAAGTATTTTTTATGGCCGATAATTTAATTAAGGAAAATAACTTTCCATACACAGTTCTCAGAAGCATTTTCTTTAGCCTGCTTTTTAAAGGCTGTTTTACATTGAATAAAATGGATTGCATGCAACAGGAATGGCTTAAACAAGGCTTACCATACCTGATTTTATTAATGAAAAATAAACGGTCTATGGGTCCTAGCCTGGTCCCACACCATGAACTGGCAATCTTCTCTACTTCCCATTTACTGTTAATCCTTCAGGAGGTACAAACACTTGGAAATCACATCCACAACAAAAAGAGAAATGGAGATTTTTGGCATAATAAAAAAACCTTTCCTATTGGTATTTTGCAATGGATAGTATAATATGTTTTATTTAAACAGGAAATTATCCTTAAATTGAGACATACAGTACATTCTTATCACAAATGTCCTTCTGAGGAGATCTTTAATCAAGTGTTGTAACACACTGCAGACAGGAAAATGTGGTCAAAACCTCATTTTTTACTCAATTTTTAAAATATGAAAGTAGGGAAATATTCATATATCTAAGTAAGATATTGTAATGGCTTCCAAACATGAACATAAAACTGGTGTAAAAATAATCCCAGTCTGTAAAACTTTCTGATTTGTGTTTCTATATTTATATACAGAACATATATCTGCAAACATAAGCTTGCTGTTCACACTAGCTTGTATACATACTGAGATAATTACACAGAATTGAATATTGATACATATGGAAAATATATTGTGCAAATATTTAAAGGATGAACAGAATTAAGAGACAGTTTCAATGCATTTAGATATTAATTGTTGTACAAAATTAAGGTTTCCTTCATAAGTAATAGTGGTCCTATTAATAACTGCATTGCAATGTGAGGAACTGTTTTCTAAATCTCTAGTCCTGGTTAGTCAAATTCAAAGGTGAGTGTGAGGGTTTTGAAGCAAATCAGTTTTTCACTTTCTTACCAGTTGTTTTTAGTGGAGTGGAACCAGAGCAGTACAGAGATTTCCATTTTTTGAGATTTCATGGGGCAAACTTGTATGTGCCTTTGCCAGTAAAGAACACAGGACGTGATGCTGAATACTATAACTAGTATTTAAAAATCTCTTACCATTCTCCTCCAAATTTACTTGTATAGATATTTTATGTCAAACTGAGCTGTATATATTTTTTCAGTTTCTTGAGGTTTATTTCAATATCTCATAGGTATGTAACACAAGTGCTTTTAAATCCTATATATGTTTTTAAAGCAAGGATTAGTAATTTATGCAAAAAAATATTTGTGTCTTTTTTTTATCAATCTGTAACGATGGTTTTAATGAAGTTCATGTCTTTCTGCCTCTGCTTTAGTGCTCTATTTCTGCATCAGTCTGCATTGGATGTTCAGTATTATCAAATATTTGTATGAACAGGAACACACTACAATGCTGCAATATGCTCAACCAGTGTGACATATATTTATTTTGTTTTTTTACATCTGAGGTTTTGTGGTAATTCAGTCTCCAGACCTGAAGCTGAGATGGTAGGACTGCACTGGAGGCACAGGGACATCCATTCCTTCTGAATCCACCTACCAGTAGGTTTTAATAACAATCCCAAATGCTCCTTGAATGATGTGAATTACTTTTTCCCTAAAGAAGTTGTTTAACAGATATATCCTTTCTTCCCCTTTACCTTCTCATTGTGTGATCCAGTTCAAGAAAGCTTCCCACTTTCTGTATTTAGGCCACTTTTGAAAAGCATTCTTTAATTTTGACAGACTCAAACATTTTTCTGACACTGGTGTGAATATTCCCAGGAAATGAATCCACTTGATACTTTCATTATGAACACATGACAACTATGCATACTATCATTACATTTTAAAGAGTCAAATATTTTAAAGCACAGTTGTTATTTTTGTCAAGTCCTGGAAGAAACCAGAGTTCAGCTGGTGTGGGAGGCAGGAATACTTTCTCTTAAAAATATGCGGTTTTCGTGGTCTCAGCCATGTAGAGTACTAAAAGTCCATTGGATAGCAATGACTTTCAGCCACAAAAAACAAGTTCCCTTCAGACTAGTGACCTAGATAAGATGGGATCTGTATTATTTTATCACTCCCTAAATTACCTAGTCATGCATGGAACTTTATCACCTTTCATATCCCACTGTGTTATAATATACTGCTAGATCATATAGCACAGGATACCAGATTCTGATGTGTTATTCCTGTATTTATTATGTTTTATATTTACCTTACCTTTGCAAAAGAGATGTTTAGCCTACTGGTCTTGTTGCAAACTGTAAGAAATATAAAAATAAAATAAAACTAACTTTTCCTGAGACAATTAAACCCTTGAGCAAATGAAATTTCTCTCCTCGACACATGGCGCTCCATATACTGAGAGAGAACTGGCTCCCACTTACTTCATTAATACACATTCTCCCAGTGTGCATTAAATGTACATAGATTCAGTCAGTTGTTACTTCAGGAGTATATTGTATAGTGAGGGAACAGAATAACTCTACCTGGAAAGACTGGTGTTGTCCACAACCTACTAGGTTAACCTGTTCATAAAAAGCCCACATTATTTCTGGCACATTTCTGTTCAATACAGATACTTTTCATGGAAAATCTGTTTCCAGTATTGTGCACATGCCACTATCCCCTCTCTTGTCGTAGTTGAATGCTGACATAAATCTTTTTCTAATAAAATGAACTATTCAAATTTTTTTCTTTACTGAATGATGTCTGAAACAGATGTATTTTAATCTGCTGGGCATAGAAAATGAAATTTACATGTCAGTGAGGTCTTTCTGGTTAATAAATGTTTTAAAAGAGAGAAAGCAGGAAGATAAATATATGTAAAACTGCACTGCTTTGCATACAGTGCTTTTAGCAGAAAATACCATATTTTAATACTAAATTATATCTTATTTATGAGATAAAATGTACACATAATTTCTGATAACAAATATCATTCCTGTAGGGGTATCATACAAAATGCTGGAAAGAATTCTGACTTCACCAGCAATACTTCCTTGTACTACTCCCAGTAATTCTTTTTTTCATGTGGGAACAGCATCTGTACAAAGCATTTTGTTTGTTATCTCTGCATGTGTGCAATTTTGACCTCATTATGTTTTCCTATTATTTTAGCTGTTTACATAGAACCAATTTTAGTACATTACTGCAGCTTTTTTTCACTCTGTGAGACCTGCATCCAAAGCCCACTGAAATCAGCAGAGGCATCCCATTAACTGAAGTTGACTTGCCATCGGGGATGAAGATTTAGACCATGAAGAGCTGGATTCAGCGTCCCCTGGACAGATGGATTTTCAAATAATCATGAACACTTCTAAAAATAGCTGGATATGTTGATGACATTTTAAATTTCTCATCACAGTAGTGTTATTCATTTTGTAGCATTATTTGGGAGGGAGGCAAAGAGCATAGCTATTGAAAATGAAGCTTTAAACCCAATTTACTTTACTGTCTGAACTGTTGCCAAATTTGACAGAGATGCAAGGACAGAGTTAGCCTAAACTGCTTGTATAGAAGACCCACAGACAGCCTCATGTGCTGGCTCTGTCATGTGCTGATATCTATCCTCATCCAAGTCCTTCTCCCTCCCTTTCTCGCCTCCTGTTTCCTCCTGCTTTCCTCCCAATAATAATAAATAAATGTTAATTAAATAATGTAATTAATTAATTAATTATCAGTTTAAAATAATTTTCCTGTGCTCAATACCCAAGGGATTCATTCTTGACAAATAAAATGATAGCTGAGGTGATATGAATTGTACCTCAATCAGAACAGTGCTGTGAGACAGTCCCTTTCAATCAGTCAGTTGTTGGAAAAAGAAGGAATTGTCTCCTGAACACACCTCTTCTCCCTTAAAAAATAGGGCTTCAGCCCCACCATAGAAATTATTCCTTAACTACCTCAATGAAGTTGTTATCTTATCCTGATTAAAAAGTGCTTGAGTCTGTGCAAGTTTTCAGCCACAGAAACTGAGGAATGATGTCCAGGTTCATTTTTTAACAATTAGCAAGTCTGAGCCTCAAACTGACAGATTACTGCCGTTTGGCAATATCACCAATAGACAGGGAGTTGTGAAATTGTAAGATATTATTGTATTGTTGGTAGCCTGAGTAAATCTAAATCTTTTCAAGCTTTGCTTCAGTGGGTTAATTCCAGGACCTGAATTACAAGTGCAATTTGAATTACATTGCAAAGACTGAACTTACTTCACTTTAGCAAAGTCCTTTTTCTTAAGACTTATGAATTCCAGTTATTTTGAAATCCTGAAATGTTGAAATCTTTTGATACCTTTCTTATTATTTCCAAGAAAAGATGGGTAAAGGTTTTCCCTGACTTACCCTGCTGGCACCTCTTTATTTAGGTAGCTGTGTTTCTTTAACTTTACCTGTATTTTGTGGTATCTCAGCTGCTGCTATAAGCAATGTACATCCACAGGGGCTTTTTATTCTCCCCATCCTAAACCTAAGGTATTAAAATAGCAGAAAGAACAAACCGTGCCAGGATCAGAAAATAATAGAAAGAAAATGATCCAAATAAATACTCCATGTATATTTAGGGCAATTGAAGAGACCTGCAAGAAAAACAGGGATTATTTCAGTTTGTCTCCACATATTTTGTCCAGGAATTTTAAGACACTCAATGGATTCTAGCTAATTAAGTCTCAAAGCTTGATGCTGAGCTATATGAGGCAGGGCAGAGGACATCACCCATTTTGTTGGGGAATGAAGTGAGATGTGATTGCATGACTTTCTGAGTACAAAAGATTATTAAATACTGGATTTGCAAATAAAGATATGTATTCCAGTTGCAGTTTAACCATTAGGTAGGAGTGATTTTTTTTTTTTTAACCAAATAACAACAGCAGTGACAATATAGAAAAAGTATTCTGTAATGAAGTGTATTATAAGATTGTTTCATCAGTAGCTTGTTGTTAAAAGAAAGCTGTAACTGACAATCATAATACAAAATTTTATTTAGAGCAAAAGGGCTGTTATTGAGTACTGTCTTGAAACTATAGCTTTTCAGGTTGTTGAAGTATATTATACATTCTCCACAACAGAAATGCTTACTGTATAATTGCTGCAGTAGGCAAAAAAATACATGTTAATAATAGCAGTTCAAAAGCTCAACAATTTTTTTAAGAGAAACAGCTAAGTGGGGCTGTGGCCCTGCAGTTGCTTGCAGTAATCAAGCACTTTCAACAGATAAGTCCTTATTCAGTTTCTAACAACTGTATGGATCTGAATAATCAGACTGGAGATTGTGTATACACTGTTCAGGTTTCAGCTTGGTTTCTGACAGCTTCAGTTTTCTCTAGTGTAGCACCAGGATTTTTAAAATAACAGATAAATTCTATCTGTGGAAAGTAAGGCTATGTTGTGATGATGCATAATTCTGCATCTCAGTATTTCTCATGTTAATCAACCAAAAAGAATGGGACATGGAGAAGACATTCTGTTGCCAGAAATGTTTAGTCTTCTATATCTACCAATTACAATTTTCACCACCAAAACTGTTTTCCTTAATCCAGCCTTAAGAGATTGAAGTGATGGAGCTTTGTACACCTCTCTTCAGAGAACATTGCAAAGCATAACACACATCAGGGTTCAGTATTTTTCATGAAATTATGGTTATATTTAGCTTTTTATGTGAATTCTATAAATCTGATATACGTTCTTGTATTTGCAAGAACCCTTCATTATTCTGGAAAAATAAATTATATTAATATTTCCAACCAGTTATACTAGCCCCTCTAAGTATTCTTATAGATATATATTTCCAATTATTTTATAACAATTTAATGTTAGGAAAATGTGTCTGAAAAACATTTTTGTCAAAATATCTGAGGAGAGTATTCTTACTTTATTCTGTCTGGAGATGAATTTAAGATTTGGCTCAAGTTGAATTATAGGCACAATTGCCTTATGTGAATTTGCAGGTTGTGTGCCCATGTGGTATTCTGTCTGTTTTTTCTATGCTATTCTCTTCAGGTTCTCAGATTTCTCTTATGGTAAATTTTTTGATATAATACAGAGGTATCAATAGAGGAAACCAAGATTCAAATTCACTAAAATTTGTTTTATGTTGTTCATAATCCATAATTTTCCAATATCCATAACTCTATATGCACTGTGCTTCATGTTTATTTGCAAATTTGCATACTCCCCTTGTTCCTTCTTCTTATATGACATGCCTTAAATCTCTCAATGTAGTGCAATGCAGTGACTGATGTACTGCAAGAAATGCCTTATGCAGACTGAAGAATGTATTGTCATTGGTTTGTAATTGCACTTAAACACATAATATTAGATCTCCCTTTGACTATATATAAACTATCTCCTGTAACCATTTAAATCTGTGAAGCCGGAAGGAGAAGGCTTCTGTGTCCGCTGGTTCCAGTGGGATTCAGATTTCCAAAAACCTAATGTATACCAGATGTGAAAGGAGGGAGGTTCTGAGCAAACTGGGGTGTGGCTGACAGCTGCATTACATAACTACCCAGAACCAGGGAATCTTCATCACACAGGACACTCTCAGTGGGGGAAGGGAGAAGGAAATGGAAGGTCATTCGAAAATTCAGAGTTTGGGGTCCACAATGCTACACAAATGTTTAATGCCCATAAAATATATACTGGAGACAGCATCAAGCTATTTTTTGATGCTTCCCTCAACACAAGTTTTTTTTTTGGAGCTTGTTTCAGAATCTGTTTTTCTCATTAAGGTTTTAAATCCATGGCTTCTTACTTTGATCTTATTGGTTGACACTAACCCTTATTTTAACTTTCTTGCTGTTTTGAGGGGTTTTATGTGGGGGGTATTCCTCACTTCAATACATCCATCACTACTTCATCTGAGTAAACACACAACCATTTCCCAGGAGAAGTCACAGATAGTTCTGTTTTTACCCAGGCAGAGAGGGAGGAAACCTCAAAGGCAGAATGCATTAGACACCATTGCCAACATCTGGATACAGCCATCTTGTCCTGTATTTACTGCCTTGCATCCTAGATTTTTGAAATTGGATTTACATATAAGACAATAAGTGAACAAGCTCTCTGAACTGCCCAAATTTCACTTGATTTGCTTGGCTCCACTGAACACAGAAGTAGATGGGTGGTTTTGGAAGAGAGAGAGAGAAAGGAACTTTCTCCCACTTTTGTGAGCTTTGACTGTGGAATTTTGTATGTGAATGTCACTAAAATTTCACAGCAGGTTCATATGTGATGCGTGATGCATGTTCTGGTGTAACCTTGGCAAAAGAGAAATATGGCTGAGAATGGTGACATCTGCCTGTGTCATAACTGCAGAACACAAACATGTATCTGGATTCTTTTTATTTGGGAAACCAGACAAAGATTTAATTTAGCATGACCGTGTATCTACACATCTCCTTATAAATGTACAGGAAGATACTCTTCCTAAATGAACTGATTGTAAGTTTCATTTGTTTGCTACTAGGCTTTCCTTTGCCTGCATTGCCTCCATGCCAGCAAGACCTTTACCTGGCAGTATTTAATTCAGGACCAGAATCTGGAAAAAAAGGAGGCCAAATGGAATATCATCAGCTCTACATTTGCAAATTTGCCCAGTTTTGCTCAAATGACTTTCCTGCTTCTGAGTTTCTCTTCCCTTTAGCACAGAAAAAAGAGGATTAAGGCTGTCAGGGCTGTACTTCAGAGGCAGCCCTAGCAAAGCCCCTAAAGAAGAAAAGTGAATGATCATAACCCATCCTCTGGAACCTCTCCAGCATAAGAAAGAATNCTTGTTGTTTCTACAGTCAAATAAACAGCACATGGCAGTCTCTGGAATTGAAGATAAAAGGTCACTGAGACCGGGAGTCACTTAACATTGTCCCAGTGCTCTAGGGAGATTTTTGGTCACTGAAACTGATGCCCTTCAGATGCCATGTTAAGGTCTGAAACCTGACTGATTGGTGTCTAAAAATTAAGAGCAGATGCTGATAGAGACTATTTGCTATTCATCATCTCTACCATAATCTTGCCCAGAAATGGGAGGTTTAGAAATCAGACAATACTTGGCAAGAAAATTAATGTCAGAAGAGGATTTATTGAGTAAGGACCAAATAAATGCATGCTTGAAAGCTTCTGGCAGTCTGCCTCTTCTTAAGAAAAAATTACCAATAGTATGTGTTTTCCCCTAATTTTCACCAGGGGAAATGTATTTCTCATGTGTGGAGTGCTGAAGAAATTTTCCTTAGCGAATTTAGGAGTTCTAACTGAAACAGGTGAAAACTGTGTTAATTGAATTATCTGGTATCTTTATTGCTTCTTGGTACTTCTACAGTGACAAATCCACACCAGACATTAAAATATAATGACAGCTTTATGCAACATGAAATACTACAAGCTTAAACAGTTGGAGGTAATCTTGGCTAATCAGATAGACTAACATCCATAATAGTTTAGTGAGTTTTCAGATTGTTTGATATTTGCAATAGTAAGTCCAGTCAGGACTGGATTTTCATTGGAAGAACACAGAATACAAATGCCGTGGTCCATGCCCTGCAAACTTGATGTTCATTGTAAGGCCAATGTAATATGAAATAGAGGAAAATGAATGTTAGGTGTGAATAATGATAAGAGGTCACATCTTTTAGCTGATGCATCATTTACTGCTTCAAAATTATTTACAATTTCTGGCTCAATGGAGCACAAAAAGAGATTGAGAGGAAGGTACATATAAAGTTTGAAGGCTAGACTTTGCATTCATTAGATTTGATAGAAAAGAAATTTATCTTTTTTTTTTTTTTCCTGTCAAAACTGTGACATCTTCTTTATGTGAGAAGATGTTAGGTAGTTTGAGTTCAATAAGTTCAATAGTAACCCTACTGAGAGATCTACCTATCAAATATAGCTCTAGATCATCATTTGGGAGAAGGAAATGCACATTTTTAAAGTCTAATTCAAACCATCTTAAGTCCCACAGACTTATTCAGACATACTTTTAAAGTCTGCAGTCTCAATGCATTCTGTTGTTTAGATGACAACTAACCATAATATTTTGGTGCAGATCAAAACAAGAGCTCTAAATTTAAACATTTTTGGGTTCATGTTGTTTACCCATATCCTTATATAACAAAATCACAGGTTTCACTCTCATTGAGTTTTAAAGGAGTGAGAAGGATGGGAAGAACACCTAAAAATTATATTAAAGACCTGTAAATTACTTATTAGAAATACCTTATCTCTGTGTCAAATTCTGTACTTTCTTTATTTCAAGAACAGCAGTTCTATTTCCTTTCTTCTGCTATTCTACATCAGGTATCTGAGCTTTGTTCTTTCTCATCTAAGTGAAGTTGTACATTTGGGTATGCCAATAAAGCATGTCTTCTCCAGGCATAAAATTTATTGTCAGAATATCTATATTAAAGTTCAAAGACAAAAGCCCCATACTGCTATTTCCATTCTGAATTCTGAAATGCTGTTACCATTTCTCAGTTTTAAAAGGATATGTCCATCTTGACTTTTTACTTAAGAAGTCCAATTATTAGTCCTCAGAATAGTCTGCTGTGACCCACCTAGTGCTCAACAAGAAGTAATGGCTGTAATGGCTCTTCATGTTAGATGTGCTTGCCTTTCCCTAACATAAACCAAGCAAAGTAAAAATGGATCCATCATTGGTTATGATGGGGACAACAAGAACAGACTTGTCTGTATAGTTACAAGAAACCGTCCAAAAAAATAGATGTTAGACAACGGGGCTGGAATCAAGCTAACATATCACAAAATAAGATGGAGGAAGATTTCATCAGTACAGGAGTAAAACATCCTCTTGCAGGAAAAAGAAAAGACGGAATTTGCTCAAAGAGTAATCTGCCCATAGTTTCTTCTACAGTGCCTCTTCAGAAAGCTTGAGGCTACAGTCACTGCATTACACAATAAATTTGAAACAGTGATGTTATAATTTTTTTATACTACATGGAATTTTTTTTAAGCTTACTGGATAAAGCTTCATCAACTAAGAAGGGCTTGATTCTCTCAGATTTTCACTTGTTACACAACTATGTAACTTTGTAGATTTCATTCTTGTACTTTTTATTCATGCCTCTGCAAGGACTGCATCCAAAGACTACTGTATCATTGGAAAAATTTTGATTAACTTCCACTGGCTCTAGATAAGGGCATAAATGAAAGACAAACTCTCTGAATCACTGTGCTTCATTATTTCTGTTCCAATTATGGTCTTGATCATGCTGCTTCTGACATAGGGCATAAAAAGGACACATCCTCCAAACATTTATTCATATGAAACCAATTTGCAGTAAAAGTATTTTAAAAATAATATCAGACCACAAATATTCAAGATCTATGTATTCATTCATCCATTAAATTAATTTCATTAAATTCATATGGGTGTGGATGAGGATTTTCCTTAGTTTTGTTCTACGCCTACTGAAACACTGGAGAGTGTTGGCTGACATTTCAAGCCAAATACTGAAGATAGGATCATCTTACTTGATGTTGTATTCTGCCAAATTGCGTTTGGATTTCAGAGTAAGTATTTAATTTTTACAAGACACACGGGGAATTAGAAACATTTTCTACTTATAGAAAGTGACTACAGCTGAAGACATGCAAGCTGTCAATTTATCTCATGCAATGTGTATTGCAGTACATAAATTATGCTCTTCTTGGAGGAAAGGGCCTCTTTTAATCTTAGAAACTAATGTACAAGCCTCACAAAACCTTTCCATTATACCTATTTGAGGAACTGAGTCTACAAATCAATAATAAAAAGTAGATTTCTCATGATAGTCAAATGTAATGGTGGAGAAGGAATTTTGTAAAATGTCCTAAGTATGCAGATTCCATAAGTTAAATGTTAAACAACATAAATCATCCCTGGACCAGGGAACAGGAGGAAAAAATGTGTTCTTATTTTGCTTGTTGACTGTTTTGCTACATATGTATAAATGAATATGCTATAGTATGCCATTGTAACACATTTAATTTTATAATTCATTATTTTTATAATTTAAGTTAATTAGGAAGTTTTGTATTTGAGAATGTATTGTAGGAAGAAATTCATGGAAAGATAAAGTCACGGCTACTTTTGCTAAGAGGCATAAGTAGTTGGAGGTGTACCTGCTAGAGGTTGTGAATGAAGCAGAACTCAGCCGAGGAATGCACTCCTGCCTCTAAAGGCTCTTCCCTGTTTATGGTGACCTCGCTCTTTCATGACAACCTATACATGAAATTTGTTGTGTTGTCTTCTAAGAGAACCTATTTTGGTTTTGTAACAGACTTACTGATATGGAGCAAGTCAGTGGAAACAGTACAATGCTTTATTCAGTTTCTGCTGAAAGGTACACCATTATGAGTTCGGCCAGTTCTGGTAAGTAATATTGAGTACTAAAGAACTACCATAGGGGTTTCTGGATTGGTGGTGCTTGTGGACTGCTAAGTAGAAATCAGAAGTAAACTTCTCTGAGAAAGTTAGGTGCAGCATTTTATAGTAGGTGACCTTGTATATAGATTCTCTGAAGTTGCCAAATGGGAACAGAATTTCTTCAGAAATGAGAAACACAGAGTGGCCTCTGTTATGGCACATTTGTGTTGCTGTGCAAGTGTCTTGCAAGTTTTGAAGCCTTGCACTTCAGTTTTGTTAGCCTGTTGGAAGAAATCTCATTTAACTGGCATTTTTACATCTACATTAATTCTTTTAAAACACTGAAGTGAGTGTTCTACAGCTATGTAAAGAAACGCATTATCAAAGCATTAAGATATGATTAAACTGACATTTTCTTAAGAAAACGAAAGGAGCAGGAAAAAGCCATTCTAAAAGGACTGAGTGCTACATACTCCAGATATTATCTTCAGTGCTTACTCAGGGATCTTTAAAGAAGCTTATTACCAAGTACCCTAAGAAGACAAGTGTGGATGTGTACAGATCAGAGGAATGCAAGTTAATGCACCTGCCAGATTTTACTATCGTACAAAGCATGTCAATCAGCACTCAGACCTTGCGTTTAAAAATGTGTTCCTTCAGATTTTTTTCAGTGCTGTATCTCACATAGCTAGAATTTCCTAGTCAGTAGCCATCCAGTGCTGCAAATGTCATAAATTATGCTAGTGAATATATATCACTGAAATGAATGTGAATAGTTCTTCTTTAGCCTCAGTAACGAGTTGTACAAATACTAGTAAATATATTTGCTGTGGATATGTGTATTTAAATATTCCTACTATTCTCAACAGGACATAAAAATAATATTTTCAAAATAAAAAAAAATCAGTTCTAAATATGTTTTCTTTGAGAAAAAGAAATTAAAAATGCACAGTGAGTTGAACAGATTGGGCAGTTTATACACATGAAATTACAGCTGTTTGAAGCACTGCTACTTGATAGTTACCTACAGTTCACATCCCACAGGGCCATTTCAAAAGTGATGTGTCAGTTTCAGCTTGGTCTTCATTAGGAAAAAATTGTTCCTGAGAGCTGAGAGGTCACTGTCTGGAAATGCCTGTGGCAGGGGAGGGCCCTGGTGTACCAGATCATCACAGGATGGCTGCAGGCTGCTGGGAATCTGCAGCCATGAGAAGACAAGTATAGAAGAGAACTGATGAGAAATAAAAGGTATGAGGGCCATCACACACTGTGCTAAGGTCTCCTTTGTTGCTCTGTACAAAATTCTGATATTTCTATCTAAAAAAATACTCCACTATGTATCCAAACTGGAAGCGGTGTACAAAGGACTAGCAGCGAGGTGTGGAGAAAAACTCAAAAGAGAAAAAGCTTCCTTTCTTGTGTCTACAGGATTTAGGGAAGTTACGACTACTGCCTATATGGCATCAGAGAGAGATACCATGCAATCTAACATCCACTGTGGCAGCAGGTGGCGGGTCTTGGTCACCCATCAGGACCCTCAGGCTTTGGTTGCCACCAAAACAAGGAGGCCAAGACTTGGGAGATTCTGTGGTCACCTTCACCTGCTCATCCTCTCTCACTTGTAGCTCTCACACAGAGTCAAAGGTGTTCAAACTGTGGAGAAGGGCTCAGAACCTTGCCAACCTGTCTCTACTCATAGTTTTCATTAGTTTCAGGATTTAGCTCAAATAATATTTTATTGAGTGAGAACCCAGTATTTACTGAGTTGGGACATCAGGTTGTGGTATTAGATAGAAGTCACTTTATAAGGAAACTAGAATAAACATAAAGTGACTGAAGATATTCAAGTGACACTGTTGTACTGGAAATATAGTCATATAAATAAATGGGCTTTATCAGTTTGCTGGTACCTCCAGCAATGTTGACATTTGCATTCTACTCTCCTACCTCTGACAGACTTTAGTTCTGTTAAAATAATGAATTCTTATGCTGATATTTGCCTCTTAGCATGAGGCATTTGGAACAAGTCAACACATTTTCAGGGATGGATTTTGGAAGTTTATTAAGATATACAGATTTAAAAAAGAGAAATCAATCTGTAGAGATGCCATGTATTAGAGATTTCTCTTTTTATCAGTACTCATAAAACATGTCCATATATGCTGTGTTTTCCAATGGGAAAATGAACCACAAATCCTATTGGGATCACCAGCAGGGTCTGATGTCCAAAGGCAGATATTTTATTTAAATGATCTTATACTGCTCAGTAGGAAACACCATTTTCATTGTGTTTACAAACATGTTAGCATTCATTAAAACTTTTTTTTTCCTGCCTGTAAGGTATGTATTTTAAAAGACATACTTCTGACAACCTTTAGGGAACAGAATTTTTTAAGACTGATCATTTGACAGGTGATACCTCACACTGAAACTCCCATTGCAGAGGACTAGAAGCCAGGTGTTCAGAACACCTTCAACACCAGAGAACAACTGGACCATAATGTACTTCAAAACAGTTTGTGCTTTACTGCTTTGTGGTTTCTTTTGAAGTCAGTGTAGTGGTATCTACCTGGGATATGAGATACTGTGGTACAATCTATCCAGTGGTTTCACCAGTCAGCACCATACTCTGCTTGTACTCAGCATCTCAACACCAACATTTCCTTTTGATTCATGACTTCAAATGCAAACAGGTACTGGATAGCTTTGGCACCATCAGCTTTTGAAAAGCATTGAGTTAGTCCTTTGATAAACTCTAAATATGTCATGGTCTGAAAACTGTTCATTCTCTCATTGTTTTTTTCTTTCTGTGGGGCAGAGACCCACTTTGTGAAGATAGAGGAATGATTTTAAATGCTCGCAAAAGGTAACATCCAAGATCTTGAGACATTCTGGCCTATTCATTTTTTTTCTCTTCACATTACCTGGCTTTTAATATAAGCATCTCCCCACTAAGTGTTCACCGGCGTGGAAGTCAGGAGTGCAGGAGAAAACTGTTGCTGTAATAGGTGTGGTAAAGGAAAGTGGGGAGTGAACAGGAAGAGAAGGCTAAGGCTCATACTGAATGTGAGGGAAAAAACTCTAGATCGAAGGTTATTCACCTTCAGTCCCTCAGAACACATCTCTGAGTACTGATTGTTTGTATTGTGTTGCAGTCTGCAGGCACTAATCACTGATTTCAGTGCAGAGAGAACAGTTTACACACTACCGGGGAACAGAGTGATCATCTTGCAGCAGCAAGGGAAAGTGCAGAGCTGGGTATGGAGGAAGGCAAGGGCAACTCGAGGGGGTCCACATAAAAGAAAAAGAGGTCTTGGAGAAATCTAGTACTTAAGAAAAAATACCTGGCTGAACTCTGACTGAGAATTGCCTTTCCTAATATTTGAAATCAAATTAATGTTTAAGCAATAATCCGACTTTGCATAACTTTCGTGGAGTGACATTTTCAGACAAATTTAGTCACAAAAAAGAAACTCCCAAATAATATGTGGAAACTCGGGCCATGATACATGTGTGCTTAAGCTGGTTTCCAAAATTAGAGCTAGCTGAAGAACAGATTTTGTGCCCAGTTAGAATGGTATTTTTGTTTATGGACAAAATCCAGTATTTTATAATTTTTGTAAAATAAACTTCCTATTTATTTTTTTAATGAGGGGACCATGTTCCAAAATTTAATTAAGACATTTGAATCCTACTTTTTCAATAGATTGGAAATATTTAAGTATCTTTAAAGCATATTTGTATTTTGAAAGGAATATATAAGTATTAATCATTACTAAAACAGTCACATGAAAAAAATCTCTACAGGATTCTTAAATATTTTTAAACTGTTTTTAACTAACTTTTTTCATTAAATATTTTTAGTCAAATGAACGTCTCACAAGGGAATACTGTCATATTACCTGCAACCAATTCTGCCTTCATTTGAAAATTTCATGCCTCAAAAATTGATTTAATGTAACATATCCTCAAGACACTGCATCTCCTACTTCCGATAATTTCAGTACCTAACTTCAGCTGTTGATAAGTCCATTTGTCAAGAAGTTAATACCCAGTTCTTTGACACTACCATAATAGTAATTTGGGATTTCTCTACAGTAGAGAAATTTTGGAATGGTATGCAATTTCTTTCAAGATTTGTCCCACAGCTGTTTGTTGAAGCAGGGAGGGAATAATAACAGGTAGGGAGCTGGGGTTGGGGTTATTTTGTGTTGCAAATGTGATACCCTGATATGAGTTTTCCTGTGCAGCCCAAAAAGCCAAAAGATTTCTAACCGAGACAGGAAGCTGCTTGTCTGCTGAAATATCTTTTAAAGAGCTGGAAAGAACACTTGGTGTTCCTCCTCCTCAGGTGCATGAAGGATTGTTAGAGCAGATATTTCTTTCAGCTTGTAATTGTGGTCCTTTGATCCTTCTGGCAGAATTTGTACAATTTTTAAGCGAAATTACTGCCGCCAACATTATGGAGAATTTCCACAAGGATTGATTGTTTTCATGGTGCAATACAAAAAGTATTTATCATTACTATCTCCTGTGACTTTGCCTGAAATTAGCAGTCTTGAAGAATGTTTCAATAAAGGGGAAAATATACAGTTTGGGTATTATTTGTTACAATTCTGCCTAATTATAAAGAATATTAACCTCCATATACCTGCCTCATGAGGGAGGCCAGGTGATATTACCAACATTACTTTTTCTAACGTTACACTCTGGGAATGCATGGATTAGCCAGCAAATTAAACTGACTTCTTAGATTTAGAAGGATGTTGAAATGATTTCAATACTTAGTTTACTCTGAAAATTAATATTTAATTTCAGTCAATAAATATTGCTCTGTAGTATTTCTATTACAGCACATAATGCTTTGAATCCAGTTTTATTGGTACATATATTTGAAGAAACACATACTTTCACGCATAAGATGCAGTTCTTACTACCTGGCACAGTTTATATGTACTATATTCTACTTGGATATTGCATGTTTTGAGAGCGATTGTCCTGTTGAGTACCTTAAATGTACACTGTAGTTTCTTTGGGTATGTAAAATTGATAGGCAAAATTTTAGATACAAATACCACTTATGCAAAAATTCTATTAGTTATTGAATATAATTGGGTATATCTTCCTGATCTTCCTGGATTCCTGGACTAAAATCTATGACCTTGAGAAACTTCTAAGTGAAAAAGGTGTTTCCAACTGTCAGAGATGTCCAGCTTTACCAAGACTTCAGACCATCCAGCAATTACTCCACAAGACACTGAAAGGTTATGATTATATCATGGAGATGCTGCAGGGCTTTTAGCTTTTAGGACAAAAGTACACTTTTTAGACTGCAAATCAGCTGGCAAACATCTTGAGCAAGAGTTAATACTTGGCCCTCTGTTGAATGATATATTTGAAGGGTCCTATGAAATTCATAATTTTCTCCACTTTCTTTAACTAAATCTGTTTTTGAAAGGCCTAATTAATGTGCATGAATAACAATGAATATTCAAGACTAGGGAGCAAGTTGCATCACCCTTGCTTACTTCACAGTAGCAAAATGTGGGCTTTTTGGATTGATATAGCCACGAGATAGTGGGAGTTTCCAGTTTTGACTTGTTGGTGGTATGCAGAATCAGAGGCAATCACCATTACAAGAAGACCATCAGACTGGTTATGTGCTCCTTGTTTGTGAGTAATTTCTCCTAAAAGTAGTTCCAGTTGTATTATCAGAGTTGTTGATGTGCAGTTATTCTCAAAGTAAACCGTCTACTCGTACAACAGAATTTATGTGTCAGCCTGTCCAGTGAATCCCTTGAACTTCTTCCTGGAGCAACTTAAGAACAGATTATTTTATGTAAGTAGATTCTTCCAAGATCTTCGGGTTTTTTGTGCTCTTACCACCAAAATATACTCATTATTTAATGGCAAAATTCCAAGATATTTAAAGTAAGCTCCATAATCCAACTTTTATGCAAAACTCTCATCATACCTGTAATTCTAAACTACTTGAAGATGCAATAATTTGTATATACATTACCACCAGTCCAAGATAATAAAGATTTATCCATAATGTGTCTAGCTGCAGCTAAAAATGAAATAATTATTTTATTTGTTCTTCTTATCATTCATTCGTGAAGTAAATGTCAATGTTTCTCTGTATCAGTAAAAGTTTTCTTGATCTTCCTCACATCAACTTTATCAAATTTGCTTCTTAGCCAGTAGAAAACTTCTTCTTCATTGAATTATCTAAGAGAAACTCGAAGAAGCTTGTAAATTTAAAACAAAATTACCACAATCCACAGCAACCATCCTGCAACAGTTTCACGTCTCAACCCGTGTGGAAAACATAAGTTTAATGCACAAACTTGAATAATGCTGTAATGTGGGTGACAGAAGAAATTAGATAAAGGTGATTATCTTATATTTTCACTGACTGTACAGAATAGAAGTAGATATGCTTTAATGTGTTGCATAACATTTTACAAGCCCTAACTAATCTTTGAAACAACTCTGATTTATGTACACAGTAACTATTTGCATCCTTCTACTTAGCAGAGAATTAAAAAAGAGATTAGGACCAAGGTTCAGGATGAAGTTGCCTAAAGCTAAGTATTTGATTTTTGCTTCAGGAGTCTAAATAAAAATGGCCTACTTTTTAGAGCTTCAGAGCACAAATACCTCCAAATCAATCTTGTGATAGCTATAGCTCTTACATGATGTGGAATCTGTCCACTCTTTGAAGTGACTAACATGGGTTGATGTGATTAATTTTGAAAATGTTGGTCTAAAGCACTTGCCCGAAAACAGGCTAAGCAGTTAATCGAAGAGAGGACAAATCCAGCCAGAGGGACAGTGATCTCCCACTCCCATACTACAGGCAGAAAAACTCCATGGGGCAAGGCAGCAGCAAGAGCAACAATTAGTGGGATTGTCCTTGTCCCTGCAATATCTACTAGATCTTAATGGACACCTGCACAACACTGTACAATAATGCACGACGAGCCCACCTAGCAGCTGGGAACTACCCCTGGCATCAGGAGGGATGATCTTCAAAATCATCTATATTGCTTCTGAGTCCCGAAGCATTGTTTTCACAGCACTTCTCTTTGCTGTGTGGGTACACATCCCATCTAAGACATAACACAGGTGCCTCTAGGATGAGCACTGTTGTGCCATGGGGGCCTACTGTTGCGTTTACTGCATTGAATATGTTTAAAGATACCCACCTTCCCTTGATTTTCTCTACCTAACTTCAGCCTCTTTCAGATTTGTGCTCTTTTTCTCATACCAGTCATGATTCCAGCTGCATTTTGAAGAAATTTGTCGCACATATGACATGAATAAATATTCATAGGTAATGTTCTGCTTCTTCAACTGACTCTTGGTTTTGCCATATCCAGTTGCCATTCTGGTGAGGCAGAATCTGGGTAAGGCATCAATATTTTGAACATCTGCCTTTTTCAGCAGAACTATAATATGCCCGTCTTTGCAAGAAGCCATTGTCAGTGGCTACTCTAAAAATACAAGAATGTGTGAGGCAATGCTGCATTTCTCCAACTTCATGGAACACTCTTAATTGGTTGGAAAGCTTCCAAGTATGTAGAGGCTAGGGTTTCATTTCCAAAACTGTTCTTTTTTTACACTGCAGAGTGATTTTGCTTTGCTGTGTCATGGTAATAATATGTGCATTAATAAGCACAAAATCAGGCAAAAGGATGGACTTGAATTGAAGGCATACTATTTCAACTTGATAATGATAGGGATGTTCCCACACACATCAGGAATTAAATTGGTTCCAGAGAGAGTTGGAAGGTCTTAATATCACATAAGTGGTGCTAAGTGAAGATGGGCTTCTTTCAGCCTGTCCCAAATATGCTGTTCATTTCTAAACATTGCTACCCTCTGCTCTGATGGAATAGAGGCAAATGAAGAGGGACTTCTGACATACCAAATGTTACTAGCCCCCCATCCCACTTACCTCTGGCAATTGGCCTCTTTATGTGCAGGGGAGTGCAGTAGCAACATGCTCAATGATTCCCAGTCTCCCTGTAACATGCACTTTCTATTGATTTAATCCTGACTGCTCCTTCCGTTGTGGTCCTTACCAAATAGAGCCCAAAGAGGGAAACAATCT
Organism: Scytalopus superciliaris; assembly: GCA_013400415.1. Classification (NCBI taxonomy): domain Eukaryota; kingdom Metazoa; phylum Chordata; class Aves; order Passeriformes; family Rhinocryptidae; genus Scytalopus; species Scytalopus superciliaris. Next base: position 176,896 of record VXBX01007758.1, on the reverse strand, counting down.
TCCCAATCTTTTGATCATATAATTTGTCATAATCACCACATCCAGGGAACTCTGCTCTGCAGAGATGTGTGTCACACCAGGAGGAAAGAAGATTCTGGATGGCCAGGTAGGAATGGAAGACAAGAGGAATAGTCACCTTCTTGAGGGAGGATTTAGGAAAATTATAAGCAAAATCTCAGATCTTGAAAGTCTGCCTGACGCAGACTAAGCACTGGGTTTGACTATATACTGAAGAAGTCCTGCAGTTTAGGTACTGGTAGGCAACTGGTAGGCACTCTGCCTTTGACACTGCATTTCACTGCAACCCAGGCAAACGTACTGAGCACCTTGAGAGTAAGGGAATGATGCTGCCTCCTCATGTCACATGTGCAATTCTCTGTATCTCAGGGGCAGGGACCATGAGCGCATGCAAATGCATGATGTTCAAAAAACGCCTATTCCTGGGGCTGGTGTTTTAACACAACCTGTGTTGTGACTCATAGCTGTCACTTGAGGGCTCCAGGAGAGGTTTCCACAACTTCCTCTTGTAATTCAATAATAACAACAACAGTAAGCACTTCTCCTACTTTACAGCCTGCAGAACACAATATAAATATTGTTTAATTAGCCCACCTGAATCAGACCAATGCTAACCAAGTCTGCCCAGTAACATACAATTGAGGCTGGGATATTCACATGAGCCCGAGGGAGTTCCCTTCCCAAATCACATGTCGTGTCATGGCGAGGTGGATGCTAACTCTCTGAGGTACCATTGAAAAAGCAAGTTTAATAGATCATGTCTACAGTCAATTTAACATACAATTAAGCACAAAGCAAATAGCACCAGAACTGTTGAAAATGTAATCCTGCCCCCTTGTTAAAACAGGCTTGGCTGTTTGGCATTATGCAGAATGACTGTCACCACAGCACTTTGAAGTCACTATCGCTAATGCAAACATGTGCAGGTACAAATAATTCAGCAGCAGAACACTGATGCTACCCAAGTTTCTTATGCCATGTACGATCCTGAAATCTTCAGGATCATATTTCAGTCTATTTATTCTCCACACAAAAGGTACTTTACAAAATCTGCTAAATAGCTGGGCCTACTTACTGGGTCCCAGGAATATGCCCTGCACACATCTCATCAGACACATCTGTTCCTCCGGCTCCTGGCTCCTCTGTTCTCTTTCACCAGCAGCTGGTCTCTGAATGGTTGTCTGGGACTGATCTCTTTGCTCTGCTTAGGCTGGGGGATTGTTTCTCTTCTGGTCTGCAGAGATCTGTCAATATTAGCTTAAATGTAGGTTCTTTTTTTCTTGTGAAAAGAAAAGATAATAATTCTTCCTCCTGATGGTGGCTTAGAGCACTTCAGATTATCCCTTGTTATTTCTTTGCAAGAAGAAATGTATATTCTCTTTTCATAAGAATTATAGCAGTTAACAATCCTCTGGCCCAAACTTTGTCCCGTGAAGAACTAACATCAATGGGAGTTAGCTATATCCGCTAAGGGTAGAATTAGGATTCTCACGGAAATCTTTAGGTTCAAATAAAACAATCTTCACTGCTGTAACCATAGCAGCTCTCATGTCCTACATAGTACTTTTTAAGGATATCTTGGTCAAACATAGCTTTCAAAGTAAAACATTTTTTTTTCTGATTCTAGGCCACGGGATTTTCTATCTATAGGTCTCTGTTCCATAGAGCACCAAATATTCCTCGGATGTCAGGAGAACTGGAGGATGCATCAGCCTGATTATTTATTTGTTCCAATTTCAGTTTTATGTTCCAGATTATTTTGCAGATTCTAATTTAACAATTCAAAACAAAACAAAACAAAGAAACACCACCCCAGTTCAATTCAATTATTAATGATTTGCATTGTGTGCTGTCTTTATACAGTTATTTGTTATTTGTATAATTAGATGCCTAATTTGCATGCCAAAGTCAGGAGGCTGGTTTTTCTCATCTTCCAATATAGCTAATGAAGACAGAGTGTTTCCTCTAGGGGAAAGTTTAGGCTGCCTAAGTTAATTTCCTGTCAGAAACTTTTGCTGAAAAAATCTTTGTTGAACCAAAGATTTCCAGTTTAGGCACCTAAAGTACCTTGTTTGATGCTAGGAGAGCATCTTTCTTCTCTTCCGTTTCCTGTGTCTCTAATGGCAGTGGGTGACATTCCCCCTTGCCTGGGCAATGTGCCCCCACCTATGCAGGCAGAGAGCCCCTGCACATGACATACCCTGCCATATGGGGACCAGAAGTTACTCACAAACTAAAAAACAATGTCCTGAAGGTAGGGCCAGCACTCCACTAGGCTCTGAACCAGGGACTTGCAGCCAGTGTGCCAGGTTTCCAATATGACCAGTGGAAAGAGTGTGGCACATATGATTCTCTTTTTTATCACCACATATATCAACCCGTGCTTGGCCTAATTATCAGATCTTTCACAGTTGCAGAAGCACTTACTATAGAGATTAATATTTCTCTGGTAGTTTTGACAGCTAATGAGGAAGCATCAATCAATATATGTGATCCAACAAGCGAAGTTGTTCTACAGCGCTGATTTTGTTCATATTAAACAAGAAAACAGATTTGAGTTTAGTTGAAATTGATGTAGGCTACATTGCTAATGAAACTCAGCATTAAGTTTTAGTGCAAGTAGGTCATGCTAGCAGGGAGAATGGGATAAATACCCATAAAATAAACAGCACAAAAACTTGGCTGAATTGATTAAAAACCATGATTATGAGCAATTAACAGCTCTGTCCTTGGTCGCTTTATGTATCACCTTCTAGTTTACAGGACCAGTTGTCCAGTGTGGGAATAAGAAGCTCTCCAGTGGGCTGCAGAAACAACTATGGTAGTAATGGGGAGAAAATAGGCAGCAGGGTCAACTTCAAGAAGGAATAGCATCATTAGAATAAATTTTAAGTCTTGTGAACTGGTTGAAGATTTTGGCTGTCACCAGTATTTTCTCCTTGATCTATCATTCACATTACAGAGCCATGGCGATGGTAAAAATTTCTCTTTGCTTTTGTGAAATGGAGGATTATTCTATTTTTAGCATGTGAATATCCCAAATACACTTCTCCTGCCATCTAGGTGTGTTATATAGCAGGCTGTAGCCTGCTCCTTTGATGAATTGATTTTAACATTTGATGATGTTAATACAGTAAGTATTAACAAATATGTTAAATCTTTACTGCATATGCCAGAGGAGTGAAGCCACTTTTCTAAATTTGAAATGTTCCATAAAGCACCTGGTTATAAAGCATCTATAGGGACACTGTGTGCTTGGGCCATTCTGAGAGCTGAATGCTAGATAGCAATGCGCACTCCCTTCTCTCAATGAAGATCTGTGGCAAAAAACAGATATGCACATGTACAGTTCTGTTAAAATGAATAGTCCCCAAAATGTAAGTGCATTTAATTGTGGAATGTATGTCTTACAGGATCACATTCAGATACATGTGCCTTGCACAATGAAAAATGGATTTGCAATTTTCATTTTCCCTAACTATAGATATTTGTATACCACTTAATTTAAAGATTATACTGACAGATATAGTTTTCGATTAATATGCTGTATTTTACACCGTTTACATTCCATTTCAATATGCTTGCCTTCTATAAAATGTATTTCAAGACTCACTAAAAAAAAAAAAAGAGAGAAAATAGGCACACTTTAAGCAGTTTACAGGAGACAGATCATTATCTCCTACAAAGGAAAGGAAACAGGAAAGCTGTAAATAATAAGTTCTGAATAGGAATGACATAAACAGCCTAATCAATGTCTTCCAGAACTGGCAAGTGACACCTCTTTGTTTTTTGCAAATAAAAACCTTCTTAACATCACAATATAAACCATTATCTCTGCAGGCAAGGTATATTTAGAAATGTACAAAATGTACATTTCCTGCCAGCCACTAGATCAGTAGGTGGAGATCTAAAGTCATGCAAATATTACAGTAAATGCAGGCAACCAATTTCTAATTATTCCATATCAGCAGATTTGTGAGGAATATAATTTATTAAAAAAGAACAGTTTATGATCAGCAGACCTTAGTTATGACTGTTTAGGAATTCAGTGCATTTTGATCTAATCACAAAATCAAAATATTCATGAAACACAATGATATCTCCCCAAAGCAGCCGGGCAGCCATTAATTTTGAAATTCGGGTAATTTATTAACACTTATCTGTAGCTGTAAAAGCTTACCTCTGTGTTTGTAATACGGGTAAAAGTGAAAGCAGTTTTAAAACTGATTCCTAATGATTTATAATGGTTTGCTGTAATTTGAGCCAGAAATTCAATTAAAATGTATGTCTAGTTTTGTTTCAAGATCTTTAGTTAAAAATTCTATTAAAATTCTATTTCCTTCTTGCATTAAATGTATCTGTTATCTGCATATATGAGAAATATAAGAAAATTCTATCATTTATTCCCCAGACTCCACAAATGCCTTTAAAAACATTCATTTTTATTTCATAATTCTTCCAAGGTACTATTTAGAATTTATATACAGCAGAGGAGGAATAAGTGTGTGTGCTATTTTCTTTTGAAGAAAGCCAGCCTCTCTACTGAGCACTCATGCAAATATTCAAGTGACATTTATCAGTTCATCAAAGAAAGGAAAAACAAATAACACCAAATTATCGGATGTTTTAAAAGCTTAATTACAATACCAAGGGTATAGCTTCTTTCTATATATGTTCCCATTATAAATCCCTCTTGTAAAGGATATGTAACTTCACTACCAAAATTTCCTTTTAAGATAACACTTCACATTGTTATTTATAAATAATGAGAAGTAAAACTGGCCATTCTCGTGTTTATTTATAACAAAAAAAGAGACAACTCATTGCTGATATTGGTGGAATCACTCCAGAGTAAACCAGAAGTGAAGCAGTGAATATTACTCACTTTCCCTCTGTGATGGTCTTATCTCAGAATACTTCAGTACATGTAAAGGTAAAGGGCTGAGTTTCTGGATGAGCACATCTATTAATGTTGATGAGAGTGATGTGGCCAGTCCTAATTCTATGTGTGGGGAACTGATCTTTTGTAATGCAGTTAATCAGTAGCTTCTAGATAAAGTGAAAAACATTCAGACCCCAAAGAATTGTTACCTTGTGCAATATACTTACTATTTTCAAACTTAGTTTTTCAGCATTTACCATACTCCAGTATAATTGACTGGGAGTAGTGGTGAATCAGGACCATATACCAGCAAAGTAAGGATGCAGTTCAGTAGACTAAGTGGAACCAGGAAAGCTTTCTTCTTCTGCTTGATCTGGTTCAGTAGCAGCTACTGACCCTGTGAAAGTGAGTTTTACAGAAGACTGGAGCACTTCAGTCTCAGTGGTAAAGATAAAGTGTGAGAAAGAAGGTGTAGATCTCTCAGTGTAGCGTAATTACTGCATTGGATTTACAGGAGAAATTATCCACTAAATTACTTCATTGGCTTTAAGACTCAAGTGCTTTTGACTAGAGAGTAAGGCGCCTCTGCAAGTGAGGCAGTTCCAAAATGAAAGGATTTCATAGGAAGAAGGAATATTTGCTCTGGGAGATACGGATTAACAGAGACAGAGAAGCAACTCATAAAAGTAATTGCGTGATGCAGGCTTTCACAAGAGGAGCAAAGGATTAACTCTTCTGTCTACTGTTGATCAAGTGGCAAAGTTAAGGAAGAAGTATTCATGTGTTGTGTTTTACCCAGAAGCAGAAAAGAAAATAACAGCCAGTTGGCACTGGCTAATGAGAATAGGTGGGCAGGGTTTCTGAGAATCTTCATTCCCTGGGTGATCTCACCAATACATGGAACATATCATTGTCACATTTCTGTCCTTCCAGACTATTGCACTGACAGTCAACAGTTTCTGCCAGATGATATCAAGAAGACTCTCCATAAGGTGTGGCTTTACAGAGATGGTATTTTGGACACAGCCCAGGAAGTCTTCCATTCTTTCCTGTGGAGGGCAGTCGTACTCTTAAATAGTAGTTCCAGGCTTTAATAGTGCAATTAATGATCTCAAGATGAAGCAGCAGCCAGTATGTTAACAGTATTGTGTAGTAAACTGGATAAGAGATACTGCAAGAAACAAGAAATGATACAAAGGATCATAGAGAGGTTAGAAACGTGGGCAAAGAAATAACAAAATTACTTTATCTTTCAGACAAAATACATAATTTTCTAGTTGTTTCACACTTATAATAACAGTTCACAACAGACAACAGACAACAACAGACTTAAGGAGTGGGTGAAACTTGGAGAAACCTGCTATACCAAGAGATATTTAGGGGTGAGAGAACAAGAGGCCTTACAGTGAAAGAACAGGAGATACCAGAGTGATAGCACCAGAGACCTTATGGTTATGGGAGATGTAGGAGTGCTAGAAGAAAGAAAACTGGATGATAAGTGAGATGCACAGAGGCATATGGGCCTTGGGATAGAGAAAAGACTCCAGAAGCATTAAATGAAGAGATGTGTTTCTAGAGATAAGTATGTGTATTTCACTGCTGGTGGGTGAATTAAACTTTCACTGCTTTATTGCATTCAGTCAAAATGCTAAGAAGTAATTTAGGAAGACTACTGGGAAGAAGTAATCCCAAAGTGTATGATGTGAAGGGACTGCAAGGGAAATCTTGACTCCCAAACTTAGGGCAGCTAGAAGGTATTTACAAAGGACCTTGGCAGACATACTTAAGGTATTAAAAATCATCTAGAGTAGAACACTTATTTTATTAACATCTCGATGGAAAATTTGCCTCTTACCTTCGTTATTTTCATAAGAGAACTGTTTGCATCTCACTAGTGAAGGCACTGCCTTTTCCTGTGCTGATGTCATCATCGCTTGTCTTCCCTCTTGGAACACCTTCATGCTTACTGCTCCCTGAAAACAAATCCCATTGCAAGTATTAGGAGTATCTTCCTTCCATTTTGAGGCAGCTGGCTGTTTGCTTTTTTATTGGGTAGAAGAACTAAGATTTTTCACCTGACTGAACATGATCTTTTCCTGTTCTTTGATTGGAAGGCATTTTTAAAATACAAAAAATATATGCGAAAAAGAGTGAATGAAAAATGTTATTTTAAAAATAGTTACTAAGAACATAACACAGTTCTGATATTGATTCCCAGACAACTGCTGCATATACAATAACTTCAGAACCAAAAATATTTTTATAAATACTAGGTGGTCACCTGAATACTTCCAAGAAATGAACACCATGTATGAATAAGCCTAAGCTTGCTCTGTTCATTTAGGGGAAAAAAAAAAGAATCTGTTTTCCATTGTTCTTCAATTTCCATAAAAAGTACAAAACACCATCAAGAAATGCTGACAATTGTGCTTTAGGTTGAGTTAGATTTCTCTGAAAAAGGAATATGTAACCACCATCTTTAATGACATGCAGTAAATTTAAAACTTTAGCTCCTTTATATAACTAGCAACCTGCCTTCCAACTAGAGACATGTTTCTACCCAGAATATATTTTCAAAGTGTAAGTGCAAAAAGTTTCACTAGCTTTTATACACTGAAAATTTTGAGCAAGGGCAGGAAACAGATACAAGAAAAGAGAAGACCCAAAGCCCAGTTCTGCAGTGGCATAATCCCATCTGGGTGGGATCAGTAATATCCTTCCCTTCATCAGCTCTTGGCTGCTTGTTCATAGTCCATGTACTGATTCAGCCACTGAACTCATCTGTTAAAAAAAATATCATTGTTTTGTTATCATTCATGTCACTGCTCCCTTTACTGTCACAATTGTGAATGGAGTACAAATGGGTGATTCTGGAGGAGGCACAGACTGTAATTATGGCTGACCTGACTTGGAGAGTCTTACGGTGTGGCAAGGCTGCATCTGCAGAAACACTGACAGCTTGGTATTGAGAAAATATCTGTAAAAGACCTCTAAGGAAAGGAATTAGCAAAATGGGGCTTGGAGATATAAACAAAAAAATAGTGCCTTACAATATTTCTCACAATATTCAAAGAAATTTGACCTCATATCTTCTTGATAGGCAATACCCAAAATAGCTAATACTATTATCAACTTATTCCTCCTTTAGCAAAATGTATATGCCCCTGAACCATGCCCATACGTTATTTAGCACTTAAAATTGTGCTGGGTGTTTCATATATGTAAAACAGTTCCTGCTCCCCTTCAGAGCAGGTTCCCAAAGAGCTTGTAGTGTCATCTTCCAGAGGCAAGGGATGCATCTGTGTCTCACTGACATTAGTAAGTCAATAACAAATCCCACCCTATGTCCTGAGCCACCCTTCTGCCAACATGTTAGCATTTAACTCTGTCAGTGCCTGAAACCTGTGGGAAGCTGAAATTCTTCACCTGATTAAAGTAGGTGTTTAAGCCTTTGTTCCCATCAGTCTAATGCATTCTGCCTTCCTTACAAGAAAGCAGACCCCCACACATACAAAGAGCTCTCACCTTTGTCCTGTTTGATCCCTGTTTTTCTCCACTTGATTTCAGAGGGATTCGGAGAAAACTACAAGGAAAGGTAAAGGAAAGAAATGAATATGCCTTTGATGCTTTCATAAATATAGTTTACATAGGAGAATAGAGGTCTAAAATATTTTTTAGGCAGTCCTTTGTGTATCCATACCTCTGAAAGAATGGTGCTGACTTCACCTTTGAATTACCCATGATATTTTGTAAGCATATGTATTATAGTCCCTCTTTACCAGCTGCAGTCGTTCTTTTTTCCCCCTGTAAAACAGGAACAGGGCATTGTATAACAGAAAACTCCATTGTTTTCTCATAGAACTCTATCGCCTGTGATGTATTGGCATGCCCTTTTGCACTGGAGAACATTTAATATAGTATGTTTCCTAATTACTTATGAATTTGCTGCTTTTATTGTTCTATGTCACAGCCTTAACATCCCTTTTAGTGCACTTTTGTATGCAAATTAGAATAGCAAGAGTTAAGAAGTGAGACTTTCTGTACATGGTGGTAGATGTTCAGAGCAATTCAGCATGTCAAGCTGGGGTCAAATGGAAAGGGAATGTCATTACTAAACGGTAACATTTTCTGTGGGTTTTAGAGAAATTCAAATCCTTTTTTAATCTAAATTTATTTTATCTTTTTTTTTCAGGGTTAAGGGTTGGACTTCAAGTTCCTGTCAGACATTTGTATATTAAAATGACTTTACATTTAATTATTTTCTAAACTAACTTTCAAAATAGTTATTCACAGAACTGCCATACTAGAATGCAATCTCTTTCACAGGACCTTTTATCCTCACACATATTTTGTATGATATACTTGCCTACTTGTAAGGCATGGATTCACATATCCTCTAATTATTTTTTTAAATCTCATGTCCAGGAAGTGTCTACCGTCATTCTAGAAAAATCTGGGACACAGTTCTGCATCCAATATGTATATACCTAAATGTCACTGATTTACTCTGAGTATTTGAACAAGAAATTTAAGCCACAATCTATTGCATTGAAATTGGAACAAAAAAAGTTAAGAGGAATGGTTTCTATCTGTGACACTCATGACAGTGGTCAGCTGCCTTATTTTTATTTTTCCCCATTCCTGCGCTCTGAGTGCAGTTAAAATCCCTATTTTTCTTTAATTCAGCAGTGATGTTGGAATGAGTTTGAGATGGGGTAATGTATTCAAAATCATAATGGTGTAGAAAATTACTTTCTATTTTTTAGCTATTACCACAAAGTCTTGTAATACATTATCATGAAAACCAGAAAAGAAAGGACTAGGCATAACAGGTGTGCTGTAACTTGGTCATAATTGTACTAATGTGTGTGGGATTGTGTGGCAGTAGATTATCCCATATATCTTTCCCATTATTGCCCATTTTAGCTAGTCAAGGGCAACTAACAGCACCAAACCCCTTCCTTCTATATTATCCTTTCATTTCCCTGCCTACCCAGTTTTCCTCCACTTCAGACATATGCACCTTGCACAACCAACCAGTAGTGCTGAGGCTCTATGGGACCCACTAAACAGCATGTGACAATAAGGAAAAAAGGATTGCTTTCTTGTAGTACAATATCTTACATCATTATACACCTTCCAGTTTTGTCCCCACCTTCTCCTGTTTGTGCTTTTGGTTTCTCAACAAAGCAGGTCCCAGTGGAGTCCTTATTGACACATAAGTCATAAAAAATGCGCTGGCCCAAGAAACAAGGGGTGGGAGAGAGACCTGAAATGAAAAATAATCTTACTTATGCCACTTTGTAAATAAGATTCTTCTCCAACTCAATATAATGCTCAGAACAAAGTCCTGAATGCATGGTTCAAGAGAAAATCTAAATAGGTTGAAGACCCACTGGCATAGGCACATGTGCTCCCATGTGCAGACAGACATTTATGAAATTAAGTGAGGGTACAATGCTGATGCAAGCTACTCTGAAATGTGTTTGACGCTTTTTAGAAGACTTCTGGATGGAAAACTCTCCATCACTTTTTACAATGATTGTTTTCTTTTACAAGGCTTGTAATATTTAAGGTGAATAACAGCTTAGCCTTGTAAAAATATATCTGATAATTTCCCTGTGAAGCCTATATTTTATTGATAGTCAGAATTTACTTTATCCATATTGTAGAAATTCCTTAGTTTGTTACCAGTAGAAAAAAAGGAACAAGTTCATGTTGCTGGCATGTTCAAAAATTATGTTTTGTGGCTTGCTTTTTCACATTAGAAATAACCTTAGAGTTTAGAAAATGTACCTTTTTTGGCATTCTGAGACAATTACCAAATATAATCAATTGCTTTCAAAAGGATTGTTCCACCACTGAAAGGATTTACCAGGTAGCAACATTATTTTCAATATACTATGAAGGAACAAAAGGCCTTTTTTTTCTCTCATTTTAATAACTGGCATTTAAGGAGTGCTTACTGGAAAGATAAATCCCGTGATGGGGGGCTACATGAAGCCCAGGTGTTTCTTATTGTATGCAGCCTGTGTTTCTGCACTTCACATCAGTAGCCCAGATCTGCAGGGAGAAGAAGTGCTGCTTTGATTGCCTACAAGAGCCCCACCTGATACTCAGACTCCGATACCATATACAGAGTTGAGATCCAGGCAAGAAAATACTTCAGTTTAAAGTACATGTAATACAAATTATTAAATTCTTCATACCTTCAAACTGAAGACCGATGCCTCTCCCTTGCTGGCAATTCTAGACACACTGAATATATAGAGTTGACTCAGAACTAATAGTAGTCTTTGGACCTAATTCAATAGTTCCTGTCTATGAAGGAAAAGTGTTTCCTTTCATAGCACAACAGGACTCATTATGCAGGACCTTCCAAGCTTTTAAAATCTCACTGCTACACTGGAGTTGTGAAGCATCTCCCAAGGATCTGTGTTCTATGTGTTGAGAATACCACTGGTTAAAGAAAAGGAAGTATTACCACAAAATTCAAGTTACTCAGAATCCTCCTGCTCTGTGTTGACTATATGAGATATAGAAGGAGAAATGTGAGACAGTAAGATCAGTTTTCACTGTTAAATCAGTTTCTCTGTCATACTGTCTTCTCTCTAGCCACAGAGAGAAGCAAGAAGTCAGACAGTACTGCACTGAATCACTCTACAACATAGCCAGTAACTATCTATTGACTGCAAATAAAGTGTGGACAAACTTTTTAGCCTAAATTTCCTTAGGTTTACACTGATGTAAGATTCCTGTTGATTAGGCCCATAGAAAATAGGATCATCAGTATAAGCAATGATAGTTGGTGTAGACAACTATCATACTGATGGTATTATGTTATTAGTATGTTGGGCTTTATCCATATTGTTCTTGAAAAACAAGAAGGATAGGAACTGCACGGCCTCCCAGCAGGTACTGGCAGGATGCTCTCAGATGCCTGAAATTGCCTCTTCTCCAGGCTGGAGCTGCCCAGCTCCACCCGTCTCTCATGGGGCACGTGCTCTAGCCTGTCCAGCTAGAGCTCCTAAGCTGAAGTGGCCCAAGATTATAGGTGTCCTACTCTCGCTGGGTTATCGAAACTGGATGCAGTGTTTCAGATATCTCACTAAGCTTCAGCTCTGTCTGTGTGTTTGGAATAAAAGTCTTTACTGGATGTGTAATTGCTTCTCAGCACATCATCTTCAACAAATCTAATCCACAGCCTATTTAGAGAAAGTAAAATTATTCATCTGGTATTATAGACAAGTGGGAAGTCTTTTATCTGATCTTAAATCTAGGAATAATGTTTCAAAATTAATTTCATATTAAAAAAAGGCTAAGCAAACACTCCAGTTGTTACATCCTTTTCCTTTTTTTGTGAGTTCATCAAACTGAACAGAATTGCTAGGAAACTGTAGGGGTAAGGAACCGGAAAGTCTGCTCCACATGGGTACATTAGAGGAATTACCTGTTCCTTTGTACAGGAAAGAATCTGTCTTGTTGGAGGGTTCAGTCCTCTGGTTTAATACTCGATCCTGTTTAGTATAAGTATCTCTTTACACAGGGCAATCTGTGACACCTCTGAAATGCTTTTAGTGTCATTATGATATTTTTTCCCCATTTCCATTATATATTACATTATTTTTATAGATAAAATAAAGTATCAGAAGGCTATACTAGATGGAAGAAAAACTTCTGTCTTCAGGAAGAATGCCTAAGAGAAACATTTTTGATCTGGTGGATAGTTTTTAAGCTGTTCTATTATTAATTTTTTTCCCTGCATTTTAGAAGTGTTTGTCAACTTTTGCAAAATTTGATTCTATAAGGCTGTTTTCTTGGCTTCTCTATAGAGTAGTCCTGCATGTACCACAATCAAATGTATGTTTCATTTTCCAATAAAGATCACTCATTAAAAAAGAGATATGGAGGCTCTTCAAGAATTGTTATGTTTTATGTAAGTGTGCATCCATTCTGCCATTTCATAATGCCATTGAAGTCCCAGAGTCTTGTGGTTCTAATGTTTTTATCCGTTACACCAATAATTGAATTATAAGCATGAGTAACAAATTTAGTTATATCAAGTGCATTTATTATAAAGTATTCTATCTCATTAGTTAAGGGTGGTATATTCAGATCTCTATGAATGGAAATGACCCAATGCTATATTTGATAAAAAAAAAATTTGTATTAGGAACAGAAAACTGGATCTTGATTTCCTTAAAATCTTGAAAGGATTTACAATAGTATGCATCAGAAAAGTTAGTATCTGTTACCTTCCAGTTCTTGAAATGTGAATTACCACAGAAGACTGTGGAAAAGTGTTTTGCTTCATGGATTCAGGATGCAAGCTCTTCTGCTGGAGAAGGATAGTGCTTCTTGGTCTAGGTATTTTCCTGAGGCTAAGAGATGGACTCAGTTTTACAGTGCTAAATTTGGCCCAGATTTCTCCAAGTCATGTATTCCAGTTACTGCAGTACCTATGGCCAAAATACTCAGCTTCAGGGGGAAATTTACCATTGCCTCCCTGATGAAAGCTTTCTGTAGGGAGTGCTGGATCCTTAACCCCATTGATGTGCTGAGCATTAAAGTTATGAAGCTGTGGAAAAGTGGATGGGGTAGGCATTGCCTGTAGCCCTCCTTCCTCTGCACTGTTCTTTTCTGGTGGGACAGTAAACTGATCTTAAGAAGAGCCTCTTACACAGGGGCTCACTTTTCTGTTGAATGACAAGTACAAATACAACCACAGCTATGTGGAAAACTTAAAATACTTTCTGAAAAAAATTTGCTGTTATTTCATATTAAAATATGACATGATTAAATGAATGCTTCATGCTCCACTATCTTATACCTTTATATGAATGGCCCACTGCATACGGCAGTCTGAAGGATGCATTTGTGAACTGCAACTTCTGAAGATTCAATTTCTGTTGGAGAATTTCGTCACATATACTTTTATTTTAAACTTGAAATAATGAGTTGACAGCTATGTTTTGTGAGTTTCTTTACACTTGGTTAGAGCAATTTGGGCACTCGGGGCCCTTCATGTGTAGTGAAAGTCCACCACCTGCTTGACAATGAGGAACTTGTCCTATTCATTAACGTGTTAACATAACAGTGCTTCATGAATGGCTAAGTAGCTCTCTTTTCAACATCTTTATAGCTATGGCGGCATGACACTTACTTCCCTAACATCCACCATTTAATGAAAAGCCACGATTAGCTGTTCCTGCCCTCCCTCGGTAGGTGTTACAGCAGCCCCTCCAGCGCCGGGCTGTCGTACTGTGGCAGGGGTGAGCGCCGCAAGGCAGTAGGAAAGCGACACTATTAGTCAGCTCTGTCTTGACTGACCTTAGCGACCAAGGCTGGAGTTAAAAGCAGGGTAGTTGTGTATAAAGCGAAGTGTTACAGACATGTTAATAGCTTCCTCTCCCCACCCACTGTATCAGTGGAGATGCCACGTTCTCTAATGCTCCAGTCTTAACCTGCTGGCTTTTGACTTTGCTTTGTATGAAACGAAATCCTAAATTAGAGGGTAGTTTAAAGTTAATTCCGTGTCCTCACAGTAAAGGGAAAGTTCAAACAGGTTTCAGAAAACGTGCTGTTGTTGAGAGAGGTGTTCTGACGATAAGGAAGGGGTTGTAGAGTAAAAATATATCCCATATTTGTGTTTATGTGTGTGTATATGTATCTCTATGTGAATATATATGTAAATGGGACACCTATCTAGATCTACATGCATAAAAATTATTTACTAGTATGTTGTATATGGTTATATGTGAGATATATATATATATTTATCTCCCTTTGTATTTATTCATTGTATTTTCTTATTTTCTCTGTGAAGACTGTGGCATCCAGCTTGCCCTGTCTTCCAACACAGACCATAATGTAGCATGGAAGAAGCCCAAAGTGGCTTTTTCCTTCCTTTTTTAACTAATCCTCCTCTCCAATAAAGTTCAGTATAAAAATCCAGAGGTTAAATACTGCCAGGAGTAGCAGAATTTCCTTCTTGTTTATTTACATGCAGTTTAAATAAAGCATTGGACACCTGGAATTTGAATGGTGCTTGTCACTTAGCTTTGTTTGGAGATGAACACACATTGTGTGCTTTTCTCTTTCTCAGGCAAATGGAAGTAAAATTTAGAAAAAAAAGAACACTGTTGGTCCTACTTAACAATTCTAGCTTCTTTTCTCTGTATTCCTTAGGCTGGTCCTTGACATCTGCTGTCACCTAAGTCATGTCCAGATGTTGTCACAAAGAAAACTACATAGCATGAGTGAAATTTTTGCTAGGCAGTGCATTGACAATGAAGCAGTGTAGCTCAAAACCAGACTATGACCATGTTGACCAAGATGAAGCAGTTCATGTATGGAAGAAAAATGAACCATTGTGAGAACTGGTACTGGTTATAGACTTGATGGCAAATGTATATTTTTCCTAACTTCTTTTCGTCCTTCCTACAACAATTAAAAGTCTAATGACTCTCTCTAATTGTTGCTGAAAAAAGCCTAAAAATATGATCTGGATCCTCACTGCAGGCTCAGAACCTAGAAGGCAAATGAAACAAACCGTGTAAGACCCTATAAAGCCATATTTTAAAGCTGATTTCATGGTTTTGGTGGCCTGACTCGTGAGTGTTGAGTACTTGGCTTCCCTGTGTGCTGATTTACCAAAGTAGAGCTATTCTTCCACTGACATCCTCATGGGAGCTGTTCAGCTTTCATTGTCGTTAACAAATTTCATGTGATAATGCAAAAAACCCACTTATGCATACTTAGAGCAAAGCAGTACTTAGTTCACATTCTGGCTCACATCACCCTGACTTTGTTTATGCTTAGATATTCATCTGGACATGGGCAGAACAGTTATGTTAGTCTCCAAGGTTCAGATGCTGCAGCGAATTCCTGCCATTGATCAAACACTGTGATATTGGTCTCAGTTTATGTGATGTTTTTTATCAGCTACAAAATCACAGAATTTTATGGATATCTAATTCACTCTAATGAGATAGGAGGCTACCAACCCAGTGGGCATTGTCTTTATGTTCGTTTTAGCCACTTACTAGTTCATGTTTTGACAAGCAGTCATTTTTCTTCTAAGAAACAAAGTATTTTAGTATTTCATATTTTGTATTTCCAAATGTGTTTATTTCATTTATGTGAAGAGTAAATAGGACATCTTGCTCATTTTACCCATGTGTGTAAACACATTTATTTATTATTTGAAGAACAAGCTGAGTAAAGATCTTTACTGGAGACATTTGAGCTCTTTAATTTCTGGAACACACAGTACAGTCCACAATGCAGTCATACAAATGACTGTCAAGAAGCAGTCTATAGATATATTCCACAATATCCTTTTGTGTGTCTGTGGAATCAATGCTTCATTGTCATGGGAATCAGAGAGATATAGGGTTGGAAGGTATCTACAGACATAGGATAATTCATTCTCTATCCTCACTATACATAAAACAAACATGACATATCTCACTTGTTCTTAAAAACCTTCAGTGAAAGAGAATCTGCAATCTGCCTCAGTGAACTATTTCAACTCTTAACTGCCATTTCAATTGGAAACCTTGTAACCTGAATCTCCTCTGCTGCAAATTATATGGCTTTCTTTTTGTACAAATCCCACTCAGGCCTTAAGAATAATTGATCACTGCACTCTTTCTAACAAGCCCTATATATTTGACGACATTATCATGCTTCCCTTCAGTCTTCCCTTTTCTAGACTAAACAAATCCAACTCCTTCAACCTTTTTTTGTAGGTCACGTTTTCCAAAGCTCTTATCATTCCTGTTGCTCTTCTCTGGATTCTTTCTAAAGTGTCTGTATCTGTTCTGAAGTGTGGTGACCAAAATGGGAAACATTACTCAAGCTGAGGTCTGAGCAATACCCAAGGAGAACAGAATATCAAGAACACCACCTCCAAGAGCTTATACACAACACCTCTGATTTCCACTTCAGCTCCAGACCTTTTTGCAATAGCAAGAAACAGTTTAGTTTATAGCCCACTATGTTTGTTTGTTTTACATTAATCTTGCCTATTTTTACTCTTAATTGAAAAATAGCTCATGTAACTTCTCTAAGTTTACTATTCTGTAGGCATATTGACTGCATTTTATGTTAACTTGTTAATACTTTCTCCAGAACTTCAAGAGTGGCTTGTATTCTGACTGAACTGCTAAAATGCTTTTCAGTTCTTGTCTTGTGCCACTTACTCTATGGAAAAATGCCACGTCTAAAAGATGCAACTGCATCCTCCATCCCACCGTTGAGATTGTCAGTGGAAAACATGCTAGAACAGAGGCACCAGTAGGGACTCCTGCTTGAGTCTGTGTGAAATACCCTCCAGTTTGACAGAGAAGCTCTACTAGTTATTATGTTGGGTGCTGCTTTTCAGCCACTGAGTCACACATTTTTCGCTGCATCATCCAGAGCACATTTCTCTTGCTTATGAGAACAGTATGTTGTTTCAACATGTTGAAAGACCTGTTGAAGTCAAGATTTATCAAAACTCCATCCTTCTGCTATGCTGTTATTCAGTCATCCTGTCGAAGAAAGAAATTAGAATGATGTGATCGGTTATTGACAAATCTATGCTGGCTGTTTCTTTTCACCTTGTTATCTTCATGGTGCTTTCAGCTGGGTTGTTTAATAATTTGTGTCTTTCTGTCTGTCTTTAACTAGAGTATAATTCCAAGGTCTGCTTCTGCTTTTTAAAAAATAGTTACTTCATTTGCCATTTTCAGTCCTCTGGAACCTCTCCCATACTTGACAAAGTTTTGGACATAATCACTGAGGGTCCAGAAATTACTTTATATAGATCATTACAGCCTGGTGACTAAATACCATTTGGCACTATAAACTTGAGTACGTGTAACTTATGTACACAGTGATTCTTTAACCTGATTTAATTAAGATTTTATTGGATTTATTCTCAAAAAATTGCTGATACTATCATATGAATATGGCATTTTCATGAAAGAAGCGTTGTTTTTATGGGGTTTATTTTCTGCCCTGTTGAAGTATATGTTTGAAAGAATATCTAAAATTTGTTTACATTTTTAAAAGGCCATATAGTACAAAGAACTAACTTTGGCTTCCAGGAGTAGATCTATGCTCAAGTGATGGCAGTGCTCTAAAACTCATCAAAAGAAATAGGATGGGAGAACTAAAGGACGAAAGTAATGGAATTACTGAAATGTGAGGCTGAAAGACACCTCAGGTGATTGTGCTGTATAACCAGTTTCACAGAACAAAGGTCACAGGGGACTAGGCAAGTTACAACTGATAGTTTATATCCAGCTCTCAAAACCTCTAGTTGTGTGGTTTCCATCAAAACCCAGTATTTCACAATTCTCATTATTGAATGATTTTGTTAACAACAATCTCTCTTCCCCCGTGAAAATTAAGGCAATTTCATTGCGTATATAAATACCTGAAAGGAGGATGCAAAGGTGGAACCAGTCCCTTTTCAGTAATGCCTGGTGGGAGGACAAGAGGCAATGGACACAAAATAAAAACCAGCAGAGTCTGTCTGAACAAGAGGGAAAACTTTACTGTGAGGATGTCTGCACACTGTTACAGGTTGTGCAGGGAGATTGTGGAGTATCCCTCCCTAGAGATATTAAAAACCACCTGGACAACTGGGTCTAGGTGTTCCTGCTTGAGAAGCTGGGTTGAACCAGATGACCTCTAGAGTTCCCTTCCTACCTTAAGCATTCTGTAATTATGTGCTCCCATCCTTCTTCCAGAAGTCAGGGAGAACATTTGAATATTTTCACATGTATCCACAATTTAGGCTCCTGCAACTGAGATTTTTCTAATCTAAATAAATCCAGATCCTTCATTTTTTCCTTGTATCTGCTATTTATTTTGAACTATACATAGATTTGGGCTACTAAGAAAGTTTGATATCAAGATTTCTCTTTTTCAGGAAGACTTAAACATCGTCTTGCATGTCGCATTCATATTCAATGAAAATGTATTTGCCATTCACTGCTGACTGAAAAATCTCATCACACTGACAAATTGGGAGTTATTTCAAATGAAACACAGTAGAAGTCTTTGGCAGGTCTAGATTTATTCAAAAGTTCCATGCAGAAGGTTCTGTAATTCTATCTCTGTTCACATCAGCTGAGCAAATAGCGGTAACACACATCCCTGGATCTGTGTTCAAGCAAGGTGAGGAGGAGAGAAGATGCGCTCATTGATAGGCAATTCACAAAAGAGTTAGAAAAAGTGAGAGGGTTTTTAAAAGCAGATGTGAGTGAAAAAAAAAGAAGCTTTTTTCATACAGTAAATCTGATGATATGCCTATAATTAAGTCACATAGGTTAAAGGCTTGTTATGCTAGGATTAACATATGGTAAATACACCCATTGAATTACACTGAGATTCATGTGATGATTACATATAAAATTCCATGTAATGAGATATATTTATCATCAAAAGGTCTTTGGCCTTTAAGAAAATGTTACAACAATTATCCTGTGAACGTGAAAAGTCAATAGAGGTATAAATGCATGTCTTAATGCCATTATTGTGACTGGATTAATTTCAACAAGACCAGCCTTGCTGACATTAAGCCATCAAGGGGAAGCCTAGTGTTAGTGATACAGCCTCTCAGCATGCCCTCTCCTCTCCCCTTGCGTGCTTGGACAGATGGAAAGGAATTTTTTCCCCCTCTCCATCCTTTTATAACCACAGCTACAGAGTTTCACAATAACCATTGCAACATACTCTACAGCTCTTAAAAGTTTTGTTGTTTTTCTCTTGGATTTCCCAAATCTCTCATTGACAAAAGCTGTATTTGACAGCAAACACCAGATTTCAGTGGTCACTATTATGATTTTGAGTAACATATTACTACTATTGACCAGCAAGTTCAGCCTCGTAAACACAAGGGCAAATAAACTCTGGAGTAATATCAGAACAATAATTTTCTCCTATCTCTGTGAAAGTGAATGTAGAAACGAAGATTGAGTAGGACCCATAAGTATACACGAACAAACAGCAAATAGACATCAGATAGATACACACACAGGTGGCACACCAACCTGCCCCTCCTTCCCTCAAAAGAACAAAAACATCCATAGATAAAATTTTTTTCTTGTTTTTTTTATACCTGACACTAAGTGTCTTGTCTCAACTAGTTATTTTCTTCCTGTAATATAACACTTGAGAGAGGAATATTCTTCTCAAGGTTGATCCTCTGTGTTTATTCACATCATATTTTGCATAGTGGCATCAAGCAAAATCTTTCAGTTCAATCTCTGTTGCTTAATATCTAGACTGCCAGTCTCAGACAGTCTCTCAGTCACTGGTACTTAGGAACAGGGGCATTTGGATATTCTGGGGATTTAAGCACAAACACTGTATTTAAGAATACTTTAAAGATTTGGAATAGATGGTCTGCCTTGGATCCTGAGAGGATTGCATCTTGCTTTCAAGCACAAGAACAGCCTGGTGTAATTCTCGTTTACAAAGTAATTTTTGTTTTAAGATTTTTTACAGCAGTGTTATACCACTTGAACATTTTACATCAACAACAATAGTCACCAACAAGGGGATATAATTATAAAAATCAACAACTGTTCTTCAGTGGACTGATTAAATAAAGGCATTTTTTACTTCTATTTCAGTTTGCACAATATTGGGAATTTGACAGAGACCTAGATGACTATTTAATCATAATTTATCTATTTCTTTAGTAACATTCTACATTGCAGAATTTTTTTCCACTGTTGTCTTGCAAAAGCCAGTGAAAGACAAGAGGAAAATATGTATATGAATCACCACTATTTATCATTTCACATTCTTTATTTTCTCCCCAAACTGATTTTTACATTTAATAGAATACCAAGCAACTAAGAATACTGTTCTTGTCTATAAATTGCAAATTAAGTTTAACTATGAGCTCTTGTTTAGGAGTATATAAATTTTGATTGTATTATATTTAAAGGCAGCTGTCTTTTGTGGAATTTTGAAATAGGCTATTTTTTATCAAAGGTTTTCCTTTCATGTCCTTTGATTACTAAGCTATATAAGTTAACTAAAGATAACTAAGCATTAACCCATGTTGCAGTTTTTATCTCCTTTGGCAATCCCATGAGACTTCAGCTAAGTACATTAAATGGAGCATAAATCTTTAAGTTGTTTTCATTAAGTCACATATTTAGAATACATATCCCAGTTTATTTGATCAATTGTAAAATATTAGCTGCTGCAGTGAAGATTTGTGACATCGTTTGCAGCAAGTGAACAAACATTTCTGCAGAGCACTGAAAATTTTTGCTGTAATGCATGGATAAGTTACAACAATTAGGGTTTGGAACAGCCATTTGAGAGGTTTTCTTCTTTATGTAACTTGCAAATATATGCTTAGGGCCAGTAATACCAACAGGCAAGCTTTGAAGATAATTCTAATATCGGCTTAATATTCTTGGTTTGCATTTCTGTTAGTTTTCACAGTTTTCCAATCTTTTGTTCTTTTTTTTTTTAATTATTATTTATTTATTGGCCAGCCACAAACCCCAAGAAGAACACTAGCTGCAAAAGGGCAGGTGTTGGGAATAGAAGTTTTAGTGTGGTGTGTCTTACCATAGCTTCCTAAAAATACTCCATTTTCAATTAATTACTGATGTTAAAATATGATAAAAAGTAGTTACAATAAGTAATATTACGCTAATTGTTTGTGTTGGTTGGTGGTCTGAATATAAGATTTGTATTGAATAATTTATTGAAGGCTTTTCTCTTTGAAATAATATATTGCATTTTCATATTAGTTTTTGCCTAAGACTTTGACATTGTTCTATGAGCATTAGCATTGTACACAGTAGAAAAAAGAGTTATTTTTCCATTTACAGAAAGCGAAGCTCAGGAACTAAGGTGCTATGCAATTTCTTCCAAGTCACAGCCAACAGTAAAGCTAAGCTTAATGCCAAAATGTATGAATTTCACATAGAGCCTTGCTCTGACATGATCCTTCATATCCTTGTGGTTTTTTGTGGCTGTTGTATTTTAAAAGGGGACAGTTTAGTCCCTTGGCTAAACTG
The DNA here is from genome assembly GCA_013400415.1 of Scytalopus superciliaris. Lineage (NCBI taxonomy): Eukaryota > Metazoa > Chordata > Aves > Passeriformes > Rhinocryptidae > Scytalopus > Scytalopus superciliaris. The sequence continues at coordinate 154,951 of VXBX01007758.1, read as the reverse complement.
CTTATAGTCAAAAGAGTCTGGTTTAAGCACCTTCTTTATCCACAATGATCCTGAATGTTTAATTAGGTCTGGATCCTACTACTTTTACTCACTTTTCTTATGTGAGCATAACTGTCCAAAATCAGCAAGGCAATTCAAGTATGAACTAAGGATTTTGCATTAATTGGTTAAATAAGTTTGAAACCATATTTTTAAACTTGTGTCTAAAGCATCCTGAATTTCAAACCCTCACTGCCAAGGGAAGAATCATAACAATAGTTACTTGAAAATCGTTTAAAACTACAACTTATGTTATTGTTTCAGTATTTCTGACCAGATATGTAGGATGTGTGGATTTGTCAATACATGATGGTATTACAGAAATTCAGACTAACTGCAGAACTGCAGGATAATTTGACAAGAATGGTGTCTATATAAAGTGGTGTTCACACTTAAAACATGTAGAAAATGCCATATGGAGATTTTCTGTATTTCCTTTACAAATATAATCTTGCACTAATGCTGTTTAGCTTCACAAGTGTTCAAAAAGATTACATGAATGTCCAGTTTTTGTTTTAAAATTTTAACTCCATATTTGCCATGACTGTTCAGTGAGCAACTCAAACAGAAGCATTCAGAAAGTGAAAAGCATACAATAAGCTTGATAGCAGCCCTTCATACCCTTTCTAAACCTTGCTAAAACTTGATTCTTAATAATAGCCAATGTGATAGTTCCAAAGTAAAAGCAGGACATCTGCATGTGTCCCAAATCTGTTTGGTATCGATAGCATAGCTTCACCCCCTTTTGTGATAACTGCAGGGTCTTTACAGCACTGGGAGCTCTGTGATTCCTCCTTTCGTTGTACATCTCTCGGTAAATGATTTAGCTACTAGTAAGTCAGCAACAAGGGGCTTTAGCTCCCAAATATTTTGAATCCTGGTCTGGAATTCTTTGTTTTCTAAAAGACAAACAGTTAAGAAATGCTTAACAAATGCAAGAGTGCTGTGCTTTATGCATTCTAGGGATGATTATAAAGGCTAGCTTTACTATCAGTAACACACCATTTGGGAATCAGTAACACGTTGTTAAAAACTTGTGTACAACAGTCTTTTGTTGGCAGTGAAATACCCCCTTTGTGTTAATATACACTGCAGTTCTGCTTATTTTAAGCATGCTATACATTAAGTAGATATGATAGGTTGGCATTCATTGACAAATTAAGTGAGTCGATTAGAAATCTGAAATCTGCATGGACCTTCATTATGTTTGTCATGAATTGCGGGCCTAAAAAGTGCTTTTCAGATAAAAGACACAAAACATGAAAGTGAAGCAGAGGCTGATAACCCTTTCTGAAGGAAGAGCTATTAGTAAGTCTCATTGCTTAGCCATCTAGTAAACACTTCAATGACTTCTGATTACTATTAACCAACAGAATGGTGTTTTTCTCACAAAAAAAGAAAATTACTTGTGTTTCCAAAGCTGTGCATTTCACTTCAATAGAAAGAGAGTATCTTGGTAAGCCAGTTGTGTAAATGCTGGCAAAGTATAAGAAAGTAAGAAATATAAGTAGATTTCCTTCTGTTGAACTACTTGTTTTATACAAGGCACGTAAACAGTTCTGAATAGAAATCGTAACCTTTGAAATACTTATGTGGTCAGTTCCAAAGTGGTCATTACATTTTTAGAATCAGGTGTTCATTGAGCCTTCTTAAATCAGCCATTAGGTGAAAATCACATATACAATTGGTTTTCTGAGGTAAAAATATGGGGTTCTTCATTGCTTAGAATATATCTAAATATATAACTAGGTGATGAAGTGAGGTCCCATCTAGATGAGGAGCAGGGGAAAAAATTCTTTGCCAACATTCATACCTTGGCTTCTACAGGAGTCCTGACAACATAATTCAGAATTGCTCTAAAATGGCTTTAAATTTCATCCAATTGTCTGGAGCTCCAAGATGCTTCCATATACGCAAAGCATTGCCAAACACAGAAAAAAAATCTGCCTTTTTTTTATTCACACTCATGGGAAAAGCTGTGAAAAAGACAACTAGGATGAAGACTTATATCAGTATGAGAGTTGACTGGAAAATAGAGTTTCTGAGAGAATGACAACAGAGAATAGAATCAATGTCCATGTGCATATATAAATGCATTATAGCCCATAAAAGACAAAACTTTTAAGAAAAGGTAATTAGTAGCAAGAAAAACAGGCATGCTTTCAGGTGCACAGCCTCTCATCAAGTCTTCCCCAAATCTTGTTTCATTTACACTTTTAGACCATCATGGCTGTAAGAGCGATAGAAACACCCATGTGTCAAGCCATTTTTGAACATTTATTTTCAAAGGAGGCAGTTGCATCAGTGTTGTCAAAGGCAATGGTTAAAAGAAATGAAGAATCACCAGGTAGGTACAGCTTGATTCATTTTATGAGAAGGCAGGACAAGAACAACTGAAATTGTCTTCTGAGATGTGTAGAACACAAGACATATGAAGCCTCAGCATGTTATTGCTCTCTTGCTTGTATTAGAGCCTAAGTCTGCACTCATTCAAATGATGCTGCTGATTTAACTTCAATCAAAACCACTTGATAGGGAAAATAGTTTGCATCATATTATACAGATGAAGTTTATCTCTGCTGTGACAGAGTATGTCTAGTACTCCAGGTACTGGAAAATTACTTATAGCTTAGAAAAAATCCTCTTCATGTTTCATTACTTCAGCAGTACTGCAGTAGACCACATCAATATAATAAAATACTTGGTATGCAGCAAAATTTCCCCCATGATTTTTTAAGGCAACTCAAGTACAGTTTTACAACATCTATTGTATGGTAAAAATCTCTCATTACCTGGGAAACACAGGCAGTCCATAAGCATGTTGCACCATGAATGTAGTTCTACACTGTTTTCAAGTTGGCTTGAAAATTTTATCTGAAGAAACAGTACATTTGTTTGCTTACTAGGTAATCAGAAGCAGTGTTAACCTTTTAAGTAATTCTCTGCTGTCAAAAAGGAGGTTTCTAATGAACAAATCTGTTTTGTCTTTTTTCAACAGTTGCTACTATTAAGGTGAATAAAATACTTCTGATTTGTTTAATATATAAATTGTTATTGGATGGTCTAAGAGGTAGGTCACAGGTCCAAGGTCCTGTGTAGGGCCTGTTGGTTCTTTGGTACAAGTAAGTCAATCAGCAGAGCTTCTTCATAATGAAGTCATAATCACAAAAAAAATCTACAAGTAAAACCTTCAATGACTTTACTGTGTGTTGAAGTTAAACTGTTTTGCATAAGTGTGAAAATGAATTATCTATTCATTTTATGTTCATTGTGTCCTTATTCAGCATAGCTCTTAAAGAAAGGCCAAGGAAATACTGCATAAAACTAGCAGAGCTTTCATATTCTTCAAAGAGCATTTGAAACATCAATTGAAATATCATCAAGTGTGCTAAAATGTAGCTGTCAGGTGAGCCTGATGGGCTGTTATTACCAGTGTCATGACTATTATTGCTATTTTAATGATTTGATCTAATTTTAGGATAAGCCAAGACCTCACTTCTTTAAGTGGCATATAAACACAGAAGGTCTCTGCTGCAAAGGCACCAACCTTTCCTAGTTATGCCTCCATCAACATATGAACCCTAGCAACAGTCAGGTGTGCAGAACATGAAGAAAGGAGATATTGACTTTCTGCATTAATCAGTGATATCAAGATATTTACTGTATTTAGAATATGTTACCTTTGGTGCATTTTTTGTGACTAGAGCATGCAAACATAAGCAAGTCCTAACCATGCAAAATGACTTTTGCTGAGCAGGGTTCTGAGCATTGGACAAAAACATAATGTTCTTTTCAGCCTTTGGTATCCAACAAGTGGCCCAGTATTGGCCTTGAGCAATTTTGATTCCCCTTTATATCTCCAATGTTCTTCCAGTTCTGAGGCCTATGGCCATGGGCTTAATGAAACTCAGAGGCTGGATCTTAATGCTGATAGTTCTGAACAATAAATTTGAGTCATTAAGCACTTGAGGAGGGAGTAAAGCTCTTGTTCAAATGGACAAATTCTTGCAAAAAGGGAGTTACTGGCAAAAGATGAATGAAGGCTGTGAGAAGAGCAGGAAAAAAAATCATATTTTGTTTTCAACTGCATCTTGAGTTTTGTGGTAAAGGGATTGTGTAGCTGTGTTAAATAGTTGTCAGATTAGGAATCCCCCTCTTTTAACTTTTTTTTCCCTTTCAGTATAGGATCTCACAATTAAAAACAATTTCAATATGGAAAAATCCAGAATGCTTAAATTTCCATAGTCTATGTGTTTTTCTTATTGTGTAATATATGCACTTTCGTCTATAAGCAGATTTCTTTCTTAGTGAAACTTTTAAGATTATTGATAGCTTCTATTTTGATTTTGTATTTTGATAAAAAAGTTAATGCTAATATTAAAACATGCAACAATTGAAAACCTAACTAGGATTACAATCTCTTTTCACAATATTTTTAGAGTTTTCAGCACAAGGAAAATGAAATTATCTTAAACAATCTGCAGAGTCTTTTTGGAAAATAAAAGCCTTTTCACATTTCTCTAATAATTTTTTTTTTCAAGATATGGATACTGATTGTGCATGATGATTCAGAAGCTCTCTTCTATATCTTAGTTTTCCTTTTTCTGCTCTTCACATATACTCAGCTCAGTTTAACTTGCACCGTTCCATGTCTCTCTCCGCTTTATAATATGATGAATGCAGCCATTCTTCTCTCCCCATCATTACAGCTGGTCTTTGATCCAGTAGAGCTAATTTATATTTACCATCTATCATCTACCATCAAAACTTTATTGGAAAAGAGGTGCACCTGGACTGAATGAATTTCTTTTGATGGAGTTTGAGACTATTTTAGGACTTGTGGTTAGGACACATTCATCCTCTTAATGGAACACAACAGAGCCATCTTCTAACCTGTGCCAGCAAGCACTTGTTTTGTTTCAACACGTCATAGAGATCTTGGAGTTCCTCCAATATTATATTTGGATACACTCATTTGTTAGTGATTTGATCAGAAAAGTTATCTTCCTTCCTAAATTGTGATGTGTTTTGTACACATACAAATGGTATTTGTATTTGTAAAACAAACCTAATCATAAGTCATTGTAAAACTGTAAGGATATAGCTACTCAAGAGACTGTAGAAAACCAGGATATATTAAATAATTCTGATGCCTACTCTTCTATAGCTGAATTGTTACAATTACCTGAGTTTGCTGGGTTTGTCCTATTTAGATATTGTCTTCATGACACATTGAGACAATGCACACTATGCAGTTAACACTCCTAAGGTTATAGATGTGAGTTAAAATAATTGTGCATTCCTTATACCTGTTCACAACCATCAAAAAAATCTATCACAAATTTTCTTCAGATAATTGATTAGTAAGTGACTATTAAACCACAATTTTTTCTTATGCCACCAACTGAAAATCTTTCAAATAGGCAAATTGGACAGTTTCTTTTCTATCAAGTGGTGAGATGTAGCTGTGAAGTGTGGGTTGCATTGTCAAGTCCTCTTTATGCAATTTGAAATAGGCCTTGCACTAAATATCTACACAGTGGTGATATAACTTATTCTTAGGAGTATCAGCTCTATGTTAAGACACCTAAATTCAGGACTCTACAGGCAAAGGCCCATACAGGCCCTAAAGTGTCTTTTCCCTTATAGTTAAGGGGGATCTAGTTGATAGATCCTAAAGAGTGGCTTAGCTCATATAAGATAGAGATCTACTATGTGTTTAGAAAATTGCCACTTGTGTTTTTTTATAAGATGTTCTATTACATTTTTCAAGGAAAAAAATGGAGAAGTCAGTTCCAGGGGAACTCATCACAATGTTCCCAGTCAAAGGACACAGAAGCTGTCTCTCTAATAGGACTAATAGGACTTAACTGGAGAAACCTGACTTGTCTGAAATGTCTGCATCATTCTGAGGAAGTTCCCTAACTCGGGGAAGTCCTCTGTCTCAAAGCTGGAAGGATAGAAGTCTAGAAAGTCGCAAATCAAACTGACTACAGAGTTTCCACTCTCCTGGATGTGACAGAGATCCAAACATCATCATGAGCAGGTGATAGAGGCAGCTCTAAGTTGTGGTCAGCTGTCAGGGAACCTGAAATCTCTCCTGTCCATGTGGCCAAGGTAGTCCAAGGCAGTGCTTCCCCAGTCACTGAATCTGTCAGACCTGTATGTCCTAACAGCCTGCTCCAGTCTACTGAAATTCTTTTTGTGTAGTGATGGGAACTCATTTCATAGAAAAGACATTAAGAATTTCTTAGGTTAATTCTGTAACTGTTCCCTCTTAGCATTTTCCAGCACAGATACTTGCTCCATGTCACACGATGCTGTGGCACTACAATCACACATTAAAGCTGAGTTCAGTCTCATGTAATATGGGAGAAAACCATCTAAACTGACTATTTGGAAGATTCTCTGAATAGGGAAAAAAAGACTTCAGGTGGATAATTCCTGCCAGATGGTGTGTTGTTCAAATTTGATACAGGAGGCTAAAATGGACAGCATACAACATACAGGACAGATTTTAATGGTTAAGGACTTACACAGCACCTCAGGCAATAATGCAACAATGCTCTGACTTATAACAGGGTCAGTGGTGGATTTACTCGTGGTGCAGGGAAAAGTGCAAAGGGACCTGTCTTCCTTCTTCCCCTTTAGATCTCATTAGTGTGACCTGCCCTAGCTGGGGAAATGATCCTGTAGTGTCTCTATAGTCTGCTCCCCACCCTGTCCCAGTCACAGCTGCATCCAGTCACTGGCTCACCATGGGGCTGACGACAGGTTGTTCTCTGATAATGACCCACACTTCATAATTCTTTGTTTTGTTTTGGTTTTTTTTTAAGTTCTCCCTGATAGACCATCAGTTCCAGCAAACCTGCACAAAGCAGTGATAGAAATGCAAGAAGAGACATTATTAGCAAAAGCATAGCCAACTCCAGACACCTAGGCAGAGTCAAGGCATCCCTATTTTCTCACATTAGAGTATCATAATAACAGAAATTTTCACTTAAATGTTGATATATTTTTTTTCTATCTTTGATTTGGAATAAAATCAACAGTAGTTAGGATAATCAGGGTCTATTGGCCTTGGTCAAGTGAGAGGTTTGCAATAATTTATCAACTTAATCCTTTTCATGTATTTCAAGCTAGAAAACAAACACTGATTTCTAAGCATTGTATCTGTCTGTTCAACTTTTATTGTAGCCAGAGCACTGGTGTTAATTAAATGCTGTGTGGGATTTTAATCCCTATCATTTGCCAGGATGCACACGGGAAGACAGCACCTTAAACAATGCATCACATCAGAGAAATCTATTTAATCATTTGCCTTATTATTCAGGGAGTGTAAAACTTATTCACATGGTATTGTGATGCTCTGTATTCACAGTCCCTAGACAGCACAGAGTAAAACAGAGTTAAAGCATTAGCAAGTTTGCAAAAAGCCTGAAACTAGTTTTAAAATAAGAAGATTTTGAAAAGGATTTCCACCCCACCCCACCCCCTTTTTTTTTTTTCCTGAGCTTTTTGGTTTCCTTAGACTCAGCATGGTCTGGGAAGGTAGTTTTTTAATGAATGTATTTCTATTATTTCCTGATTTCAAGAGATTGAGGCTTTTAGGGGAAAAAAATTACAAACCACCAGAACAAACCAAACCTCAAACCAAAAACCAAAAACCCAAAACCAAACCAAAACACACCAAACAAAACAAAACAAAAAACCCAAGAAAGAGTGTGAGAGGCATCTGCCTATATTTTATACATAGCAAGTGATAAGCCCTATGTAAAACAAGGACTTTTAATTCAAAATGTCAGGTTTTATTGTAAGCTAAATCAGGGTAATAAATAAATTCTTACACAGAGTAAAAACAAATTATGTCAAAGTGCATAGAGTCACAAGCAGGGAGCAAAGCCCTTTGCTACAATCATTTGAGTCCTTGCAGGTCTGCCTTTGCTTCCTTGCTTGAATCAGGCCATTCAGAAACCGTCAGCTGGATCATACCAGGTCTGCAATACTCCTCTTTTGTCCTCAAGCTTTTTCTTTGTTCATTACCTCAAACTGCTAGCTGTGCATTTCTCCCCTGCTCTTCCCTGTATTCCCTCCTGAGATTCCCAAATCCTCTCCATGAATCCCTGTGCTTTTCATTCCCACCCTGACGGGATTTCAGAAACAGTTTCTCTGAGAGCCCCTCAGCTGCTGAGACAGTGCAATGTTCCCCTCCCTCCAGGACCCTCCCCTGACAGTTACTCCTCCTGTAACCCAAGAACAAATAAAGCAGACACCAATCTGTTACCCCAGTGTTTTGCAAGTTGATTTTACTCTAAAATCAAGCTGGCAATATATACTCTTCTTATGTCCTTTATAACCTGCTGTGCTAACCTCTGAGTTGGACCAATGCCTGTTTCCACAGTCTTGGTCCTGATTTCAAGAAGTAGATTGCTATGTTTTGTGTGTTTATGCAAATATGTATATCACTGTTCTGTGCTTTGCATATTTTCACATCCATCTCACTATGCATCTAGCTGTATATCTGCTAAACTCACAAGTAGTACAGTTTAAGGCTCTGCATGCATAATGTAGGTGATAGCATTGTGTGTATATATACATAAAACAAAAGGAAGTCATTACAGAGGTAGAACATCATTTTACAGTCATGCTTACTCTTGCAGTAATCAAATATATTTTCAAGTTTATTATGTAAGTTAAATATAAATATATTCTGCTATGCATTGGTCTCAGAAACCCTAACTAGGTAGTAACTCACTTTCTGTAAGAAATATGACAATACATGAATAGTTCTCATTCACTTGATTAGACCTTATATATTGATTTGTAAATGGTCAATAAATGGAACCAAATGTTTTCTAGATGTGCTAATCAATGAATTATCAGTTTTTATCATTGTTTTTGCAAAGCCTAATGAGTAATTAGTGCTTTTATATTCCTCTCATAACTCCTTTAATTGAGATTCTAAGGATTGTCTATGACATACCATACATGCTCACACTATCAACTTATTTTCCATTTTAAAATGAAAATGCCATATAAAGTTTGATCCAAATTAATGCTTAGAGATATCTCTCATCCTTCTCTAAAAACACTAACATCCAAATACAAGTATAAATTAGATACAAAACTGCTTACTGGCAGATGGGGCTGTTATATCCTGATATATTGTCTATGTAGCTAGTGTAGGGCCTTGGAAGTAAATCCTTTGTAGGAGTTTCAAAGTGAAGAGTATAATCCAAATATAAGCTAATAAACTTTGTAAAGAATAAGCCTTTGAAACTCAGGACAAGAAAACTCTCTCACTTCAGGAGAGATGTTTTTCTTTCTGTAGCTAAGCAATCACTTAGCTGATATTTGAATCTTAACTTATGTTTCCTGAAGTTGTTCTTTGATCCAATACTGCTCAGTCAAAATCCACTATTGTAAGTTTATATACAGGATAGAAAAGTGACCTCAGAATGTCACACCATGTGTTTCTCATGAGCTGTTAGCATGCTATTCCCTCATGATTAGAAACGGCAAGATTCCCCTGTGTTGAATGAACTGGTGATATCATGGGACTTGCATTTCTCTACAGAACAGGTTTTTTTCCCAAATAAATGTAAGACATCTATATCATCGGAATAATAGAATTTTGTGTAAGCACGAGGACAATAGCTGATTCAAGCAGGTGTCCTGGAACAAGATATAGGTATTTAGTTAATCATTTGGAAATTAATATTAACTGAAGCTAGATAAATGATACTGTAAAGCACAGCACATCTTTGAAAGACTGACTCTATGTCAAAATGAAAGCGGAGGCCTGCAAACCATGAAGCAAACTTTGCGCTCATTCTGTCCTGTCCATTTAAGCACAGTGGCAGCAGGGTCGGCAGAAGCGCCCACTCCACACGCCCAAATGCAGCGCTGTGTGCTGCTGCTGGGCACTGCATGCTGGCCACCTGCAACTGATAGCCAGGTGAAACGGGACGGGTAAGAAAAGCAGTCAAGATATGGTGAGGAACAACCAAGACAGGCTGGTTTTGGAGCTGGGAGGAATCTTAAAATAAATCCCAGCACTTCAGGCATCAGGGCTTTAGGTGAATTGGCATCCAAGGGAGGGGTGAAGGTGATAGAAAGTGGGCTACAGGTGTTCTTCTTCCTAGTTACAGAGCTGAACTGTAGCCTCAAAGGAGGCTGCCTTTTCTCTGAAGGAAGAAAAGTGCAGTGATTATGTCTATTCCCTATAAACTGTGGGGAATGAGATTATACGGGGGTGGAGTGGAAGGAGGAACAGAATGAAGAGATGGGTGAAAGCCTTAGGGTTCCCACACACACACCAGCTAATCTCCCGAGACCACATGTCTTGGAAGAGGAAGAGCTCATGCTATGATGCCTGGGGCTCTTCCACTGCTGAGCTGCACACTCTTCCTGCTGTGACAATAACTCCTTTGGAGGAAATGCTAGGGGGAAGGAGGAAAGGATGAAACTTAGAGCTTTCTGGGATTATCACCAAATATTCACCCTGGACGTAGTCTGAATGCAAGTGTCCAGTGCTAGTCTTTAAATATAAATGGAAAAGCAATAACTGCAGTGTCAAGACACCAAGGGAAAAAACCTTTATTGGACTTTATGACTTTGTGAATTTATTTGGAAGAGCTGTCCATTTCCTTTTTCTGGTCTGCCTTAATGCAGAAAGTGCTATACAATAAGAACTTGGTGAATATAGTTGTTTCTGAGTTACTTACTTAGCTCTGAGCACCTCAGAAAAGTTCAGGAATGACTTTCAATCAGGCATTTTTAAATTGTTTTTAATTTATCTAAAAACTAAGCTAAAGAGTTTAATTAACAGGCTCAGAGTAATAGTTATACCATTTTTCCTCTGCTATCAGCTTTCACTTTTATTTACGATGGGAGTTCCCCTTGTATCTCCTTTCCCAGAGGGCCCACTATCACTAATATTTCTGTGATCTGTGAATAAACCAAAATTTAAAGTTAGTACTTACAATCAATGCAAATTAATGATTTCTTAAAAAAAATATTTCAATCAGGAAAAGCAGCTGTGTAGTTGAAAATCCCATGCTGGCCTTAGAGTGGGAGTTTTTCCAGCCTCTGCTTAAATCCAAAAAAATACTGCAATCTTCTGGCACAGGCTCACTGTAATGCTTTAAAAACAATTTAGCAACTGTCATTGCTGTAATTACAGTAACTAATTACCATCCTTAGCAAACAAATAGCTTAACATAATACGCAAGCCGAATCAATTTTGAAGAAATGCAAATTCCAAAAGCGAAAAAGGGCATTTTGGCAAACCTGAAAGAGAAGCGGGAAAATAATACACTTTGTTTTATCTGCACATAATTCCCAGGGAATATCATATCATAAATATTTGCATTCAGTTCTTATCAGGACATTTGCATTTGCTTCTTATCAGTCTGCAGGCTGGACTCTGCCAGATAGAAAGTAGAGCTCCACACCATGCACATATTTCTAATGAATCACGTCTCAGACCGAGAGAATATTTTGGCTGGAACTTTATCACTGAGATGAAGAGGTCATTTACTCTCAGAGTCAGTTCATCTTGGAATTGTCTTGAGATTTTGATGTGATTCAACCAACATTTTTTAAAACGAAAAAACAAACTAACTTTGTATTTTGTTTCTGTAGCAGTTATTTAGTCTGATTGTTTGAGAAGCAATTCCACCCCTCCAAAATCAGAATCATATGTAAACAGTTTTGTTTCATATTTGTGTCCCACACTCTGTAACAAACAATGCTGCACATTTTCCAGTGTACAGAAAAAGAATAAAGAAATAACAGACTAAAATGAAGACTAAGAATGGAACAAGCTGCACTTAACAACCATTATCTTGAAATTTAATGCCAAATCCTTTTGTAGTGCTTCAGAAACACATTTGATTAGTGGCAGTTTTCTCAGTAATGAGAGGAAATGTTTATGATGAGAAAACAGTGTCTCTAATGAGCCATCAGATTTCCTTAGCAGTTTCCACAGGGAAAAAAAATAATCACCTTTTTATAATAAAATGTGCATCTCACCTGTAAGAAAAACAAGTGCCAGATATCATAAATCTAAAATTCATATACATTTTCCTGTTGCTAGCTTGGAGACATAAAGGGAGTATACACCAAGAGCACTGAATCGACGCAATACTGCATTCAGCTTTCTGCATGTATGCAAGGCTATGTTTGTTTTTACTTGGAATATAAGTGTGAGCCCATAAACACATTCTGTGATGGCAGAAAAAAATCTCATGACCTCCTATACCTAAGTACAAAACTGACAACTATTACATACCATCTGGGAAAATGCATATTTTGCACATTAATTCAATGGTATAGTATTTCCAAATATTTTAATGGAACTGAGTAATTATTTTCTGTGACTTTGGTCCAGTGCCAGAATGCCCTCTTATTTTGTTTGTGTATTTATGTGTATTTTATATGCTTGTAGTCTAATTCAGAATTTGCAACTGTTGTCCAAAAGTGTGTGCTCTAAAGCCATGCAAGTTACAGTTTTCAAGTTCCTGAACTAGTGCAACAGCCAGATCCTCACCACATGCAAGTTGGTATTGTTCAGTGCAGGGTGGCTATTTATACCAGCAGACTATTTGGCACTATTTATTTTCACATTACTTCTGAAAAGTCTTGACTAGTGATCAATTGACTACTTGGCGTGCTTTTTATGTTATGTGTTGTAACATAACAAACAAATTTGTCTCCTGGTCATTTAAAGCAGTACAAAACCATTTTAAAATATATCTTTTTTTTTTTTTTTCTTCTGTGTAATGATTACTTAAAGTTAGTTTCACCTGATGCCCAAGTATTCTACTTTGATTTATTTGTTGAAACACACTGTGCCGTTCCTAGTTCATTATAATTCAAATGACTGATACAGCTCATTTGGACCAAGGAAAACATTGCGTCAGCAGTGTCAAAATTATCTGAAAACAGCTCCTGAAGTTATACCGATGTTGCCAAACTTGGAATGTTTTTGATAATATACTGTGGTTACAGACTGAATGCTGTTTTGTCCTTTCCTGGTGCAATATTTGGATTTGCAGTGCTGTGAGGACTTGACTGCCATTCAGCTGTAAGAAAGAAGACTGAATATGTGCATGAAGCTTTGATGGAGTTGTACAGCTATAGAAATCATCCAGATCTCCTTTGAAACAAGTACATATCTGAGCTACTGAACATTTCCCACACACAAAAAATGTGTATGAAGAGGAACAAAACCCCCACAAGACTGTCTCTGTCTAATTTTACTTCTATGAAATTAAATGTGATTTCACTGAAAACTAAAATTTTGTATTTGCTGTAAAAATAGAATAGTTAAGCTTTTTTTGTGTGTGTTGCTGAACACATACTGCTGCAGTCCATGATAATTTAGTTATTTTAGCTCATTGAGAAGAGTTTCATCCTCATCCATGGCCTTTTTCTCCTTTTGTCTCATTTTAAATTACATTCATATTAAAGTAGGACTAAGTGTAGTGCAAAAGCCATTTTGAATAAGCAGTTGGATTCTGTAACTCCTCTGGTTTAGAAATCATCTCTATGGTTCATGTTTTATCATTTGTTTTTAGCTCTTTCTTTGAGGTGGGAAGGGCTTACAGTTAAGAGCCCATTATCAGAGTGAAGGATGCAGGAAATCCAAAATATTTATGTTTGTTCATGGCACACAGACAAGAAACAGTGCTCAGGAAAAGGGTTTTCTGATTAAGTGATTGAAAACACTCTGGTGTATGTTAATGGCTTCTTCTGTCCAATAGATAACATCATCTTTAGCCTTATCGCTGTTCTTGAACTTATTTTAAACATTCTCCTGTGCTCTTCCAATTATATACTATGCTCTTTTGGCATCCCGTCTCTTCACTGCAAATCATCTCATTTGTTTGCTTTCTGATTTTTTTGCCAGCAGGTTGGGTGTAAAAAGAAGCATTTAAAAGACACTTGATGTGAAAAAATACTTTCCCGAGTGAAATTAATTTACATGGAATTAAACCATAGACTTACAGAAAAAGAAAAATTGGTTTTTAAAAGAATAACACTTGAATTTTAATACCTTGATATCATTCTGGCTGCATGAGCACTCTGAAAAGATAAAGATGAAGGAAGATCTGATCATTATTTAAATGTATGCAGAAGACTCCCAATAAGATAAAATTAGGTAAGGTCATGGCAGATCACAATTTTTAAAAGCTGTATGTATTCTTGTATTTTCAGCTGTAAGAATCTATCCAGGATAAGACACTATGAAGGCTTTTGTACCAATCATAGTACCACTAAGAATAAATTATAAGTCACCTTTCTTTGTGCAGGATCCCAAAAAGGCTAGAAAACTATGCCTGCTGCTCTTCATTAAATTATTTTTGCTTTTCATAAAACATCTATGTCTATATCAGAGGCACACAGTTATTTAGATATTTACACTGTCTGTATCAGTAAGTGGGGAAGACAACTGATCCAGAAATTAGGACATAACTATAGGCCTAGTTTTGATCTCCTAGTCTATTGCTGAGGGTGAAGCAGATGAACAAAATAAAACATGACCTCTCTGGTGAGAGAGAGAGAGAGAGGGAGAGAAAGAGGGAGGGACAAGACAAGAAAGGAAGGAGAGCAGAGAAGAGGGAGGAATGCCTTCCAAGACCTGATTCAAGGTTTACTTCTATAGTTTGCTCAGTTTTAAGTACAGAAATCCTTATTACGCAGTGTCTAAAAATTAAACCCCACCTTTCCCAAGCCAACCAGTCTACTCCCCTGGCAAGCCAGATAGGTATTTAAATCCCCTCAAGAGTGAGCTGGACATTAAAAGAAGTCTGATATTTTCCTGTTTGAAGGGTTAATCACTATGATATTTTATAAAATGTAGGTTGCACCAATGAAGGTTACAGAATTTAGAAGAAAAGGTGGGATGAACTACAGCAAAGAAGGAGAGCCAAGCTATGCATCCCAGGTGGCCAAAAGTGCACTGGGGGAGCTCTGAGTGAGGGAACAATCAGCAGGATATAAAGCATCCACTATTTTCAGCACGTCTTATTCAGTGGCTTTGTTCAAGGTTCTAAGATGTAGATACTGTTTACTATCATTTTTCAACTGCAAACCTGCAAAAGTTCATAGAAGGAGCTTATTCTCTCTTCGTGTATATGAAAAAAATCTGAGTCAAGGTCTGTATTTCACATCCCTGTATCTCTATTCTGTAAGATGAGAATAGAAGACTTCGTTCAGATGTTTATTCCTTTAGGGGAAGGAGTGGAAAGGGGTGGGGAGATGCTGATAAAAAGTTCAAGGTGGTCAGTGTTAGAGCTGTATTAGTATTTTTTTACATAGAAATTAGCTGACATTTTTAAAGGAATAAAATAATTGCACACATTTTTGATAAATGTTACCATTGTTTATTGAATTCTTTATTCAAGTATGTATAGTATTCAACTACACATAGAGTTACTCTAACACCTCATAAAACCACTTGTTGAACACATTATTTGATGAAAAATGGTAAAATTTCTCAGATAACGTATTCCTTAAGTACTATTCATCCAGCTATAATATAGATAAGAGATTTTTACTAAAATACCAAGTACTTTTAGGATCCTTTTAGATGTAAGGACCTACATAAATATTGAGTTCTAGGGATAGAAGGGTTTACACCAGTCTAGTTCTATTGAAATTACAACAGCTATACCCCTTTCTACTGATATAAATCCAACCCAGGTTACAGACATTGCAGTACATGTTGACTTTTCCTTTATACTAATGAACATATTACATACTTCCCCCTTTATATATCCTTACGTTTTTGTCTAACTTTCTATAGGATACATACGTGAAACTCTTCCTCCAACACTGAAATGCTGGCATCCACTGAGGTGAAAGGCATTTTCTGTTTAACAAGAGACAGAAACATAAAAACAAATGTCTAGGACAGGAAGTGAAGGAGAACTAATCCAGCTGAAACTCCAGGGGGTTCCAAGCAGACAGAATAATATTTGCAGATGTGATTAAATTATTTGTTATGAATGGTTTTTTTTCCCATGAATTTAGGACTTTTTTCCTGTATCTTGTTGTTTTGTCATAAACTGTATCATACACTGAGGGTAATATTAATGCAGATATATTTTATTCAAAATGTTTCCTTTTGAACCTTCTCAGAAAGTTATTACAATCAATATATTTTTGCAATAATGGGGGCTAATCATATTTAATACTTGTTGTCCACAGGGCGTAGCTGATCATCTAAGCTTTATGTTATTGCTCTGTATTCCCAGAGATGGTTACTTTTTAAGGCCTGCTACTTCAGTAAAGGAATACCAAAGGATGAAAAGTGACCGCCAAAACACTGTATTTGTATAAATATTCATGCTGAAATTACTCAAAGTCTTGGAAGTCATGGACATTACAAATGAAGTGGAAGTTTCCAGCATGGTCTAAGACAGATATAGTGGCACAAATAAAGAGTTGAACAGTGTTAGCAGCTTATTTTTTTAAACTAGTCATCTGTATTCATTCAACCGCAGCAATTTTCCAAATTGTCCTGGATGTCTCTCTTCACTCTCAGCCAGGACTACATTGCTGGTAAGGCAATGCAGGTGAGCACAGACACTATAACAGGAGGATGCCTCAGAGCCATTATTTTAACCCTGCCTTTGTTTATCACAGAACAGTTTAAGGTAGTTCAGTGAAGGGCCACTGGTCTACTCAGCAGTTTACTTCTGGCTCTCCTTTCCTGCATGGACATGAGGCCACCCTGGAAATCACAACTTACTCTCTGTAAGTCGTTTTGGGCTTTATTACTTTTGGTCAGCAGTCAGTGTTGGTACCAAGTAAATACTCATCTCAAATTCTGAAGTTCTCCTCCTTTTATTGAAACTCTGTGGTGCTGTGAGAAGCTGACAGGGAGAAAAGAAGGTCCTGGACATACAGCAGCTTGGTGGGATGGGACTGCTTCTCACGGACACATGCAAGCACTCCCTCCCACCCACCATCACAGGCTGCAAGAGCTAAGACAAGGGTGAAGGGGCTGGAAGGAGTGCAGTGGCTGAGGCACAGGTGTGTGGGCTGGCCGTCTGCCCTTTCCCAAGGGACAGGCTGTGTGGCTGAGGCCTCTGTCCTCTCCTGGCTCACTTCCCACCAGCCCTTCCCACCACTGCAGTCCTGTCACATCCTTCATTGTGGATAACCATAGTAAAAAGAGAAAAATGACTTGCGGATAGAGAAAAACCACTGTGAGCAGTGGTGATGATAACTGGAAAAGTTTCTGGACCTGTCAGGTTTTCAAACATGTTTAAACACCAATTCTATACCCCAATTCACTATTAAATGTTCTTTTTGATGCAGTATAAAACAAAGAGAGAAAAAATAGGGTCTCTTTGCATGTGAAAAAAATACCAATTGAAATATCATCGTGGGCAAGTCCACTCTGCAGACACTAATTGATATTGTCTGAACAAGTGGAAGTGCCTGTCACAGAATCCTTTTAAACTGCTGACTTGTTTCCCTATCCAGTATACTTAAAATTGGCATGATGTTAGCTTCTCTCTTAGAAACCCTCATATTTTGATTTATGAATGTTTTCAAATTTTTAAGATTCTCAAAAACGTTGTTTCACCTGTAAGTAGAGAGATAGCTTGTTTGGCTAACTGCCTTGAATGAGTGTGTGCCAGGTAATGAATAATGCCATGTTCAATATTCTAAATTTGTGTTCCAAATTCTGAATTCCGAATGAGCTGCATGGAAGTATACTGATAAGTGACTGATTTTTACTGCAAGGATTGTCTTATTTTAAACTTTAAATTTAGTTGCCTTACTTTACTCAAAGGATTTTTTGAGTGCAAGGGATTTAAAGTGATAGTCCATAATATTCCTATGTCTTTCTAAGTCTAGGAAGATGCCAAACTGAATAAAGCAGGGATAAATCAGTGCAGTATCTTTCTGAAAAATAAAAGAACCAAACCCATCCCTCGGTGTATCTATGAAGAGTTAAGCCAAGAATGAAATTCGCAAATGTAATGAAGTACCAAATCTGTTTAGATACTCTCCTGAGACTAGTCAACCTTAATAAATAAACACTATATTTTAATTTTAGCAATCCTCTTAATTACATTATTTAAGAAAATTGGGGGTAACAAGCAACCTAAAATGAGGAACTCATTTACCAGTGGTGGGCTCTGAGATAATGTACTATTTTCCAGGAATATAAGAAAGCATTGTGCCTGTTTCTCATTACATAACCTTGTGATAACTGTTGATTATTTAACAAGCATTTTTGAAAATTGAGGTTAATAAAATCAATGTTGGCAAAGAGACAAAAGAATTAAGTCTTTTATTAGAAATTTAAAATGAACATGAGCTAAATTTTATTTGAATATAGGATTGAGGTCATCCGTATGTAAAGAAATGTGAAATGAAAATAGTTCACATATTTTGTTGCTGCACATGCAACGGAGATTCTATTTTATTCTAAATTCTCTTTAATTAACACTTCCAAAACATAACTAGTGTCATATATACCAACGTGGAAAACTACTAAAATGGTGCAGCTGATAAGCAAAACAACATCAAAAGTCCATTACAATTATCACAATATGTTTTTCTCAGTGTAATAACACGGAATTGATAATCATTATTTAACTGCAATGATATAGCTGCCTTAACACTAATAAAATGCAAAATAAAAACCCGCTTGGATATCAAGAAAGGATTGCATTTTATCAGTCAAATATATACAGATATATAGTGGTGGAAATCACTGACTACAGTAACCACCACTCTATATGATGATTGCTCTTGATTTCACTTGTACAAATCTTTCATGTTATTCAGGTTTATTAGTAAATTCTGATTTGCAGAGATATACCTTTGTTCCTCCTGGTGTTGTTTTAGTCCATTTTATCAGGATATTCTCTATCACAGGAGTGCTCTCTGGTGAAGTGTATTTGCTGATTTTTAACAAAAGAAAATTGACCATCATCTTGAACAATACACAAGCCTCAGTGTTTTATTGTCTGAACCTGGTGTGAATTCATTTACATCTCCTCTTACTTCAGTATGATGGAACATGTTTTTCACAGTCATAAGCAACAACAGAAAGTGCAAGTCAAAAGTGAAAGAACACAATCACAGATGGGTCACACTTAGTACATCAGAAAAAAAAAAAAAAAAAAAAGCAATATCTGTAAAAAGGTATTGGTGAAATTTTAAAGTTTGCTGCAGATTTTAGGGCCATAGGCATGGAACTATTTGAATGCCGTATACATTAATCACAACAATTTCACAGCAAGATGTAGAGAGAAGAAAGACTTCTAAGAGTCATTTGCTCACCAGTCATCCTGACTCAAGACCAAAGTCAGAGACTAATTAGTAAAATTAGTGCCAGAATACCATAGTCTGCACTAAAAGATGTAATCCCTTTTCATAATGCAGAATGAAACTGTGTTCCAGGCAGTCAATGGATCTTCTCCTGCAAACAAAGTAATTGAAATATGGTTTAGTATTGATGGTCCATGCCAAAAATATACGTACCTTGAAAAAATTAGGAGAGGATTTGGGTATGTCAATTTTTTTTTTCTCAAAATTTGTTTCAATTCAGATCTGCAAGACAGTATTAATTAAATTTTATTTTTTCTGTGTTATTTTTTTTTCTATAAATAGATTGACTTCTCGATTTTCTTCTATAGGGGCTGTCCTGTGTAGATTAAAGCTCTTTCATATATGTGAGAAGTTTTTCAGGTGCTTCTATCATGTCAAAAAGCAAAAAACTCCAAGGTGCTCTTTTTGAAACATATTCTTTTCACTTCCCCAGCTGGCATATTGCTTTATAATGGCATTAAATGTTAAAAACTTTGGTTTTCTTTTCTTATCTATTTTCTTATCTCTGTTTCCTTATCTCTCCTTGTTTTTCATT
>VXBX01007758.1:62071-135007 GCA_013400415.1 Scytalopus superciliaris | reverse complement strand
GGTGTCTGGGGAGTGGGGGGTGGGGGGCAGTAGAGGTGGGGAGGGAAGGGCCAGAACTGTCTGTTTCCCAAAAGCTTCTCTGCACACTCCATCGTTATAGGGGAATTTCCTTTTTTAGTTCTTAACCTTTAAGATGAGCTTGAGCCAAGATGGGCTCTGTGCATTATCTGAATTCTGCTAAATATGTTTGAAGTTCAGCCCTATGTTAACGATGTCCACAGAAGTCTTGGCATCATCTTCAAAGGCGTGTAAGGCCATATTTTAAAGGTATTTAGGCACCTAAGCATGTTTTTATCTCTAGTTTTATGTGCCTAAATATGAGTTTATCTGCTGCATTAGCCGATTAAAAAAAATGTGTTTATGTGCAGTTTTAAAAATCTGGCCATAAATTTTCAGGTAACTCAAGAAATATTCAACCAAAACCAGAAAAGGTTCCAGGGGGGAATACATCACTGGATGATTTGGGGAATTTGGTGGCTACTTCTTCAGTGTGAATTCAGGACTAGCCTGTAAATCCAGTGATAATTCATGTGAACACTAGTATATTTGTACTGGAGACGATGAAACATCCATCTAGCCTACTGGCCTTTGTCCAAGAGTTGCCAGTAGCACACTGAAAAAAAACCCAAACCAAGCAAAGAAACACAGGGTAAGGAGAGAACAGTATTTTTTCTGGCATATCCTGTTACTTGCAACGTGGATTAGGGATTTCCTGAGACAGAAGCTGCCCATGTAACAGCTCCTTAACATGCTGTCAGCACTTAGTGGTCACAGTACAGCATTGACTTGAGGTTTGTGAAAAAAATAGAGCATCTCCAGAATCTCCTTTTGAAGGGTAACATCTATCTGTTATTCTATTATTGCTATTTACTTTACCTTTAGGATTCTTTTCCCAATATACCTTACTTTGGATTCATCAAAATTCAGCTGCATCAGCACAGAGATGTGTGGGTACCTCCTTGTAACCTTTTCCCACTGTCAGTGTAACCCTATTTTTTGTTTCCCCTCCTCTATACTCAGTGATGAACTTATCTCTCTGTTCCTACCAGCTTTTCTGGTACAGAAATGAGACTTACTGATCCAGTTTCAAGAGCTTCCCCAGGACCCCTTTTTAGAAATTGATGTTATGTTTGCTGCTCCCATGGTGCCGGGACTGAACCAGAGCTAAGCAGTGAGTTCCAGATCAAAGTCCAGCAACATATTGAGATCTTTTAGAGCTCTTGGGTGAATACTGTCTGGTTCTAGAGATTTGTTCCTATTAATTTCATGCACAGGCTCTAAAACCTCTTTAATTTGCACTTTTGTTTGAGACAGTTCTTCTAACTTCATAGAAAGACACAAACGTCAGATGCCCTCCATGCTCCCAAGAATGAACATAAATGCAAGGAATTCTCTGAGGTTTCCTAACTGCTAGTTTTGTTTTCATCAAGTTCCCCTTTTGCACCTTCACCATCTATGCATCAGCTCTACAGATACTCTGGCAGACTTCTGTTTTTCTGATGTGTCTAAAGATGGCTTTACTCTAAGTTTTTATGCTCTTAGCAAGTTGTTCCTCAAATCTTTTTTGGCCTGCCAATGTCTTTTTATTTATGGTTTGCCTTTAACTTACTGGTGTTTAGACTAGAAAGAATGTGCAGACAAAGTAAATGCCAAGGTTGTCCATAGAAGTAGGAGAACTGGATCAGCTTAGGGGTCCATTTTCCTTATCTTGACAGTGGCTAACCCTAGATATTTCAGGGGGAAAAAATAAAAAAGGACAAAAAAGGAAAAAAGGGAAAAAAAGACCTACTCTAAGACATTGCAATAGTTGAATTTTCCCCTGATGCCTTACATGTTATATCACTAATACTTTTTAAATCTAATCCTCCTGTGAACTTGACTCCTTGCTTTCACAATATCTAGCAACAGTGAGTTCCACAAAATGTTTATTGTAGGAGAAAAAATATCTTTTCATTAACTTGAAATTTGCCAAATTTCAATATCACTAACTTTTTCTTTCTTTTGTACTGTGAAAAAAAGAACAGGTCAGTCAATTCCTATTATTAATATTATTCTTCCTGTTCTGGATTGTTCTGAGGGCAAGAGCTTTTATTTTGGAAGGAAAAAATAAGAAACTGGATGCAGCCAATATGCATTTGATTTATTTGGGAGGGACTTCGACAAATTGGTGGACAGAAGGTTCATGAAATGAAAAAGTCCTAATTCTAGTGAACTGAAGAAGAATGGGAAAGTAATCACAAAAAAACTTTGAAAGGAAAATGTCGGTAAACTGTGGGAAGGGAAAGGAAGGGAAGGCAAGGCAAGGCAAGGCAAGGCAAGGCAAGGCATGGGAAGGCAATGGAAGGCAAGACAAGGCAAGGGTGTATCTGAAGGTAGGTAAGGCCAGGAAAAAAGGCTGGATAATACCTTGACAAATGAGATACATTTTCCTAGACTTTTCAACAAACCAGTCAAAACAATGCAGTAAATTATTATGTTTAGGAACTCCTACAATGTAGAGGAGATTCACAAGGCCAAGGGATGGAAAACAAAGTACTTAACTCACAAAAATGCAAAACAAAAAAAAAAACAAACCTAAAAAAAACAAAAAACCCCCACCAAAATACAAAAATCTACACAGGACACTGTATACATACTTTTTTTAATATTGAACCTGATTATTACCCAATGATATGTAAGCATATAGAAGACAAACATGGTTTTGTACTGTCGTGGGTTCAACCTTGGCGAAATGCCAAACCTTCCCAAGACCCACAGGGTCCTAGTGAAAGGAGGGAAGGGAAAAAAAAACTGAAACTGGAAAGAACTATATACATATATTTACAGGAAAGTTACAATATATATACGTACAAATATAAGAAAAAACAACAATAACTTCATCCAGAGCTATCTACCCCAATAACACACAGATTTCACCACCCAAAACCCACACGGAAACAAAACTAAACACGTTTCTCTGAAAGAGCACCCAGCAAAGTAATATCAAACAAAAGTATTTACTTCCCAGAGACCAGAACTGCTGTGGGCATCTCGGCAGGGAAGCGGCAGGGCCTATCGCTCTGGGAGCAGCAACAGGGAGTCCTCAGCACCGCACCGCACGGAGAGAGGGAGGGCAAGAAGAGCGAGGATACCTCCCCCACTAGATTTATACTCAACTTGACGTCAGATGATATGAAATACCTCTTTGGTTGCTTAAGTCAGGTGACACTTGCCCCTCTGAATCTACGGAGTGCCCCATGGCCCAAAAGACTGGGGCTTACTAAATTTGGTTTCAGGCCTAACTAAACTAAGGCCTTAATCTAAGTTTTGGGGGTTTATCCAACCCATCACATGTACAGGCAAAATGATCTCAACCCTATCTATGTTCATTCTTTGTCAGAGTGACTGGAATAAACTGGAAGAGATAAAGATGATTTATCATGATTTTTGTAAGGATTTTTGTGTTGTCATATTACATTCCCAAGAGAATCATATATGAAGTAGATTAAATAACTAGACTTTAGATGAACAACTGGTTGGAAAACAATACTCAAAGAGAATATATTAATAGCACTCTATAAAACTGGAAGTCAAATTGAACCATGTACAATATTTTTTATGACCTGGATTAAGAACTGGAAAGCACAATTGGTGAATGTCAAAACTGGGTGGGAGAATTACTGACACATTAAAGAATGAAACAAAACAAAAGTTTGAAATCTGCTATTAATGAGTTTAAACACAAGGGGATAAAGTAGAAAGTGATACATATGGAAGGGAGAAATCAAACACATAAATGTGAAATGGACAGTAACTGGGAAGAATGATGTACTGCAGAAAATATTTTCAGCACCACAGACTGAATGTGAGGCAGAAATGTGATGTTGTTTCAAACAGAAAATCTTAGTCCAAGATGCAGAAAAAGGATTGTTGGATGGGAGACTTGGGACATAATTATTCTGGTCTATCTACTACTGGTGGAATATTTTATCCAGTTTTGGGCACCATGCTTTAAGAAAAACTGAGCTTGGAGAGAGTCCAGGACAGAGTGACAAGAGTGATTAGAGGTTTAGAAAGCATGGTCTATGAAGAAAGGTTGAAAGAATTTGGTTTGTTTAGTCTAGGAGAAAACAGACTGTGAGAGAGACATGGTAGCAGCCTTTCAATATGTAAAAGTTTGTTACAAAAAGACTAAAATTGCTTGTTCTTCTTGTCAACTATAGGTAGGTTCAGTAATAATTTGAACCCTTTTCTGTAAAAAAGATTGGAGTTATATATTAGACATGACTTTGTAACTAAGATTCTTAACCAATGGAGCATCCAAATGAAGAAACATATGCAATCTCAGTTGATGTTTTTTCATATCAAGTAAACCAAACATTTATTTACTGCATGTTAGATCTTCTGTGAGGGCAGGGGGAGTTTTAGGTGGTCTTCTCACAATCCTATTTTCCCATTATCTACAGTTCTTTCGTCAGTATTTTGTATCTTTTACCTAGAAACATGAATGAAATGTGAGCAAACTATCAAAACCTACTCACTATCTATTATTACACACATTGTTACACACTCTGACTAGACTCTCATTTTTTGCTTATTCTAGAATAGCCAGGCACTTTTTTTTCAAAATTATTTTATATTAGTTCTCTCATTACTCTAATAGTAATCAGCTCTCAGTAAACCCCTTCTATACCTACTGTCTTTGATTTAAGATAGGGTAACCACAGCAGAACACAGTGTTCCAGTTGAGGTTGTGCTGCTTGTTTATGAAATGAACAGATATAACTTGTTAGGGTAATTGTCTATCCTATTCTTTATTCAACCTTATACATTATTTCTTTCTTTGAACATTATTGACAATGACCTGACTTCTTTTATGACCTAAGTTCACATAGGTTTGTATGGTGCTCTAAACTCCTTATCTTTGTATGTGCCAGTTATTCATAGAATCATAGAATCACAGAATCATAGAATCATAGAATCAATCAGGCTGGAAAAGACCTCTGAGATCATCAAGTCCAACCTTTGGTCCAACTCTAATCCGTTTACTAGATCATGGCACTCAGTGCCATGTCCAATCTCAGTTAAAAAACCTCCAGGGATGGTGAATCCACCACCTCTCTGGGAGGCCATTCCAATGCCTGATTACTCTCTCTGTAAAGAATTTTTTCCTAATATCTAACTTAAATTTCCCCTGACAGAGCTTAAGCCTGTGTCCCCTTGTCCTATTACTGACTGCCTAGGAGAAGAGACCAACCCCCACCTGGCTACAACCTCCCTTCAGGTAGTTGTAGAGTGTGATGAGGTCACCTCTAAGCCTCCTCTTCTCCAGACTAAACAACCCCAGCTCCCTCAGCCTCTCCTCACAGGGCTTGTGTTCAAGTCCCTTCACCAACCTAGCTGCTCTTCTCTGGACTCACTCCAGCACCTCAATATCTTTCCTGAACTGAGGGGCCCAGAATTGAACACAGTACTCAAGGTGTGGCCTCACCAATGCAGAGTACAGGGGAAGGATCACTTCCCTGGTCCTGCTGACCATGCTGTTTTTGATACAGGCCAGGATACCATTGGCCTTCTTGGCCACCTGGGCACACTGTTGGCTCATGTTGAGCTTTCTGTCAACCAGTACCCCCAGGTCCCTTTCTGCCTGGCTGCTCTCCAGCCACTCTGTCCCCAGCCTGTAGCCCTGCCTGGGGTTGCTGTGGCCAAAGTGCAGGACCCGGCACTTGGCCTTATTGAACTTCATCCCACTGGAATCCAGTCTATCCAGATCCCTCTGCAGAGCCCTCCTGCCTTCCAGCAGGTCAACACTCCCTCCCAACTTGGTGTCATCAGCAAATTTGTTGATGATGGTCTCAATCCCCACATCTAAATCATCACTAAAGATGTTAAACTGGACTGGACCCAACACTGACCCCTGGGGGACATCACTAGTGACTGGCCGCCAGCTGGATGCAGCTCCATTAACCATCACTCTCTGGGCCCGGCCATCCAGCCAGCTCTTAACCCAGCAGAGAGTGCACCTGTCCAGACCATGGGCTACCAGCTTTTCCAGGAGCATATTATGATACTGTGTCATATGAACATTTTGTCACATTGTTTTTCATCCTTTCTGTTCATCATTCTTATATATGAAGAAACAGTCCTATTTTACATCCTTTACATTCTCAAATCTTGATCTCCATTGCCAGGATAAAACTATCCCATTAATATCCTCTACATTTTCATGTTCCACATAAAAAATGCTTATAAAGTCACTGCATAGTCTTTATTTTACTTTAACTCCTTATATTGAGGGGTCATCATCATCATGGCTAGACTTCGCGAACGAAGATTTGGGAAGGGCTCTACCCACGCTTGCTACAAGCGCGCTGGTGGCTAAAATGGCCAATGAGAGATAGGCAAGTCCAATCGCAAAAGGCACAGTGGAAAGTCTCCTCAGGCTGTATTGGCAAGGCACGTTTTTTTCTGCATTGTCTTTTTTCTTCCAGACTGATCCTGCATGTGGTCTCAAAGGAAGCAGCAGCATTATGGATCGTGTGCCTCGATGCCTCCCGATTGGAGGCCAGAGTGGACCATTGATGGTGGTCAATATGGCCAAGGCTGAGGTGTTGTTTGAGGGAGTCCTTGTATCTCTTCGGGGCTCCTCTCTTGCGGCAGCCGGTGGCAAGCTCACCATAGAGCACAATCTTAGGGAGGTGGTGATCCTCCATCCTGGAGACGTGCCCTGCCCAGCGTAGCTGTGTTCTCAGCAGCATGGCCTCAATGCTGGTGACCTCTGCCTGCTCAAGAACAGACACATTAGTCACGTAGTCTGTCCAGTGGATGTTTAGTATTGTCCGGAGGCAGCGCTGATGGAAGCGCTCGAGGAGTCGCAGGTGGTGGCGATAGATAACCCAGGATTCAGAGCCATAAGGAAGGGTGGACAGTACAATGGCTCTGTAGACCTTGATCTTTGTGCTTTTCTTCAGATGTTTATTGCACCAGACCCTTTTATGGAGTTTTCCAAAAGCTCTGTATGCCTTTGCTAACCTGTTGTCTATCTCTTTGCCAATCTTAGCATTTGAGGAAATGATGCTTCCCAGATAGGTGAACTGCTGGACTGACTTAAGTTCTGATTCGCCTATGGTGATGTGAGGATGGTGAAAGACTTCCTGGGGTGCAGGTTGATAGAGAACTTCTATCTTCTTCAAGCGGACTTCCAGCCCAAAAAGCTCAGCAGCCTCTGCAAAGCAGGATGTTAAGCGCTGCAGATCTGCTTCTGTGTGAGCAATGAGGACAGCATCGTCAGCAAAAAGCAGCTCACAGACAAAGTGATTGAAGATCTTAGTGTGGGCCTTCAGTTGCCTTAGGTTGAATAGGCTTCCATCGGTACGCTGTTGGATGTAGATGCCGTTGTCTTCATCAAGGTCTGCCATGGCCCTTTGGAGCATCATGCTGAAGAAAATTGTGAATAGGGTTGGTGAGAGAACACAACCTTGTTTCACACCACTGGTTATGGGAAAGGACTCAGAGAGTGCATCGCCATATCTGACTTGGCCACGCTGGTCCTCATGCAGCAGGATGATCATTTTGAGGAACTTGGGAGGACATCCTAATCATTCCAAAATCTGCCACAGGTGGCTGCTCTACGGACACCCCCTTGTCGTGGGGGAGAAGCTTGCGTGCTCTTATGAGGTTGCGAGCTATTGAGGGGTACGCAGTAAAGGTAACTTCACATCTGACTTGTCCAAGACTTGAATGTCTTTCATTTGGCAGAAAAGAAGAGGATATTAGGAAGGCTATTTTAGATGTCTACTTTAGATGACAAGAACTAGTTGCCTGTTGCACTCCACTGAATATAAAGGTATTCTGACTGACTCAGGCATGACGTTAAATATGTTTGTCAGGTGAATTTTCCTAAATATGTAAGTGAACAATCATGCTGTTTCATTCTGGTAGAAAAGTATGTTTTGGAAAATATTACCTGCTAAGAATTCAGAGGCTGAAAGTATTACCTCTAGTCACTGCTTCAAAATTGTTTGGTGCCATAGAATACCAATAAGTATCAGAAACGTATTTGCGGTGGAATCCACAAGAGGACTACAATGGCTTCTTTACGTGTGTGACAGAGCATGGGCTTCCTCAGTATATGGCACACAGGGAGGGATGAACCATGAAAACCAAAATGACATCAACAGTGGAGTGAACATCAATGCCATCTAAACTCTGAGATGATGTCCTGCATGAAGAGACAGCTCCACAGAGAAGCTGAAACTATGGCCTTCTGCAAACAAAGCAGTACTAGAATACCAGGAGATTCGTAGCTGATACACTGCATTGAAAGAGGCCTGATGACCATTTCTTGAGTCCAGAAAGGACAGACAGTGGATGCTACATACAGAAGGAAATCTTACTGAGATGTAGAAGTAGAGATGGTCTATACCGAGTGTTCCCTGTAAGGACACTGAATTCTCTACAAATTGAGTCCGAAAACTAACAACAGCAGCAAAACTTGGGAATTCAGACTCTGTAGCTGAAACGTAATGGAATAGAAATGTAGAATAGCCCAAGTTTGAACAGACATCAAAAGACCATCTGGTCCAACCTTTTGTGGGAGAAGGAGCCTAGAAAAAATGACATTTCCTTTACAAATGATCCAGGATGTCTGCCCATATGACTGGACAGATTTGCTGTTACATGACAAGAGCCAGGATGAAGTGTATGTCATTGGCTGAGAGAGGTAAAGACCTGCAAAACTCCTCTGGACTTCCCCAAGAAAACTTCTTTATGTATGACTACAGGAAGAGGTTGAGAAAAGAGAGAACATGAGTGTATTGATAATGTAGTATCACTAGAAGTCCTTTGGTTCCATTATGACTACCCTTGTCTCTGGATTCCCTTACCAGCTCCAACAATGACAGGAATCTCACAAGT
The DNA here is from genome assembly GCA_013400415.1 of Scytalopus superciliaris. Lineage (NCBI taxonomy): Eukaryota > Metazoa > Chordata > Aves > Passeriformes > Rhinocryptidae > Scytalopus > Scytalopus superciliaris. Next base: position 126,112 of record VXBX01007758.1, on the reverse strand, counting down.
AAAAAGAAAGAGACAATTCTGCTTCTGGGCTTGCTCATTCCCTGAAAGTTAGTAATGAAAGTGACAAAATTGAAGCTATGATTCAACCATGGTATAGATGGTTTCTAGGCAACTTCTTATAGACCAGTAAAGCTTTGTCCATGTAATTCACTTGAACGGAGTCAGCTACTTGAGACAGCTACAGGCAGAGATGTCAGGTTTTGGGAAATAAAACCCATGAAAACTTACAAGCTAGGACTACAGAATTAGTACTGGTTGGTATGAGCAGGTCTGGTTAACCTAGATTTTTACAGTCACTGAGCTTATAGGGATTATTTCATTGTTTTATATTTGAAACTAAAACCCCAGGATTTTCACTTCATGGTTATCACTGACTGCAGAATCATCTCCTTGATGTTAAATCAAAAAACTTTAAAAAATAAAAACAGCTACCATATGTTCATCACTGTAATCTTTTAAAATGTGCACCAGGTATGAGCTGATAAAAATACTCTTTTCTGAATCTACAGGGAGCCTGAAATTTTATCTGTAACAGAGATATAGCCAAACTGGTTCATTCAGTTGGATTGTCCATTGTGAAACTTAAAGATAATTGAGGTGCCACAATTGTTAACTATTTAAGTGCTGGTCAAGTGGAAGGATATTTCTGTGACTGTTCCACAACCTCAGTGCTCTAACATATTGTGTTTGTGTTCATGTTTGTTCTTTAGAGGTCTTAAAATTCCATCATCTTTCCCAATCACAGCCCAAGGCATCTTCTAAAACACAGTTGTGTGCACACCTCCCAAAATCTATAGCACACTCAAGATGTCTGTTTAGAGTCAGATAAATGAGATGTCCCAACAGTGAAAGAAAAAAACAGTTGGAAATTAAAAATTTTGTTTACATTTACAAAAGTTTCTGCCTGTTTCTCTTACTTGGCCAAACTGTGACCACCCTAACTGCCGAGCAGTAGCTCAGTCTAAAACAAGTGGCATTGCTGAAACCAGGGAGAAGAAAGATGGTTCTGCCATAAGTGGAGATGCCTGGTCCAGACAATGCTGCCTGAATTAGAGGTACACGCAAGAACCTGCCATTGTACATCTCAGCAGTGGTTCAGTGTTCATAACTGGAAGCCTTACCTTGGATTGGGATTTATCTCTGGTAGATGTTACCACACTAAAGACAGACTTTCAATGTAAACTGCAGTACAATGCAGATATCCAGGGTAGCCTGGCTACCCGAACTAGTACAGAGATATTTGTGTTTAAATTCACAGTATGACAGGCACTAGTTGTTCTTCCTGTTTAAAGGTAGCTCAGTTGCTTCTCTCATGCACTGCTGTCTGCAGTGTGACATATCCTTAAAGTAGTTCTTATTCCAGGAAAAATTTAGTATCATTAACATGGTCAGACAGGATCCTTGTGGTAGAATAAGGAACTGACTCCTTAACTCTCAGGCTCCAGTGTTTAATTAAAAGACCAGACTGCTGCATGCCCTTTGGGCAGCCTGGCTCTAATGGTGCACCCACTATCAGTTTGGCAGCCCACATCCAGGCATCTGCCTGGTGCCTGGGCACAGGTAGGGCACATTCCCTTCCCAGCCCCAAGTTCCCCAGCCAGAACAAGCAGCAGATGGCATTCCTCATCTCACTTCCATGGCTCTGGGCACAAGAGTTATTTCCAGCCCCGGGTTAAAGGACTAACACATCCAAAGAGACAGGGATCCCACTGTCAGCTAGCTGGACCAAAATCAGTTGTGACTCAAGCCATACTAATGTAAAAACAAGTAAGGTATTTATCTACAAGATCTGAACGTAAAAAATGTTCATAAAACAGGTGCTGAGAAAAGAAGGAAACTATGTGTATTTTAAAGGCTTTTTTCATAGTCTGTTGACAAGTTGACAAGCAGTATATAGGCTTATTTTACCACATGGCTGTGAACTAGAACTTAAAAGAACTTTTTGTTCTTATTTTTATAGTCATGGAACAAATTGTTTGCAGGAAGACACTTGCTTTAAAATCTAATTCCTATGACAGGAAGACACTTGATTTAGACCTAATTCCTACACCTTTGGTTCATTCATTAGGAAAACTCCCTTAAGGAACAATTATATGAAAACTAAAGCAGAATGTCCTTGGCAGAAGGGATTTCCACTGTCATGTTTGTCCTTTAGATTTCATATGAATCAAACAGTGTAACAATTGTAGCTCATACAAGCAAATTAATGCCCTAAATTCTGCAATGCCTCTGGTTTGACACCAGGGAAAGACATAAACATTATTTCAGGTGAAAAAGAACTAGGAAGCCTGTTCATCAAGGAGTGCCTTGCAACAGACTGTTATTCTTTGGACTCTATTATAAAAGTTGTGTTCTGAAATATGGCCAAGTCTGCTACCACAAGGTTCAGTGAGAAAGAGAACCTTCCTTAAGTGAGTTATTGAACTAATTTTTCTGGAAAGTTCATGGATATTAATGTAATGCCTTGGGAAAGCATGAATTCCCTCAAAGTTCTTAATTTCCATACCTACAGTTCTGTTTGACTACCTTCTGTAATGTACTATTGAGTAACAGGACAGAAACAGTGTCCCGCACATGCATTGTCCTAAAGTAGTTTTGAGACTGTTAATCCAATCAAACTCCTGAAGTATCTATTGGTATAAGTACATGTTGGGAAATATTCTGAAATGCTTTAAAATCAGGAGGATTTCCATGCCTGAATATTTTCATCATGAGAGTCATTAGACTGCAATTCCAAAGCAACATACACACAAAGGCATTGTAAATCTTTCCTTTCTCTTTGGACTCTAGAAAGAACATCTCATTTAAATTGAGAGGAAAAACAATTAATTAACACAAGAGAATGAACTAACTTTAAAAAAAAAAAAGGTATATAGTAATACTGTGTCCTACAGGAAGTAGATTTTACAACTATACAAAGAGATGATAATTAAAGACAAAGAAAAATTTTCACCAGAGTTGAACTTGTTTCTGACTTACACTGCTTGGCTGAGAAATCCCCCAAACCCTGTCACTCTCCTTGCTGTGTTCACATACTGCAGAAATCACAGTGAACATGCTGCCAAAGCAGATTGTGGTGGTTTCTTTTCTCATCAAACTATAAAACTGTAGCATTTTTCTGTACAAAAATGCTAGAGCTACTTTCCGACTCCTGAAGAAACAGCACATTCCCCCAATTTCCTTTGAGTATCATTATGCCAGAACATAGTAATATCTGACTTAAGACAACTGGCAGGCCACACGCTGGGGTAGAAATACAACTAATGAGGCTTTAAAATCCATGAGGTGTGATGTTCAATAGATCTCCCAGCGTATCTGTGGGTTAAACAACAAGGTAGGTAGTCTTCTGCCCTGAGGAAAAGTCTAATGGCACAAGCAACTCCTGCAAGATTTGTCTGCAGTTAAACCATTTTATTTTAGACAACCTAGAATTGTTTCAGTTTATGTCACTAGAGCACTCGAGAACACAGATTTTAATAAGGTCTTCTGTTCCTGCTCTTTATGAGCATTATTAGATCTCTGGTGTAGCATACTCGTCTCTGAAGCAACTTAAGATCAAGCTATAATTGAAAAGCAGACCATGGTTAGTACATGGGAATGCAGATCATCAGAGTCCGGTTGCCAGTGGTGCAGAGGTCTCCTGTTGCCCCGAGTGTCCATAGAGTGTGATTCTTGCTGAGTCTGGTGCCTACCAGGACACTACAGCTAGCAGCTGGTCTTGCTGGTGTGCAATGAGTGAAAAATAACAGGCTGAGGCATGTGTGTGCCACTTTGAGAGCCTGGCTTACAAGACCAGCAGGTGCTTTGAATCTCCAGCCTGTTGCAATAAATATTGGCTGATGGCTGATTGATTAGAAGTCTGATAGCATCTTCTAATATCTTTCTACCCGCCAGCATTTTTGAGGAGGTCCATAAATGTGGCATTGCCTTTTTTCTAGCATGATGTAAAAATGACTTGCAGTGTGTTAAGTAGCAGAGCCTGCTACATCTACCTTCTGGTGGAAGTCCCATGCCAAATTTGATCCACTGCAGCACTGAGACATTTTGATGGTGTATTCTGTGCCTTGCAGGAGATGGAAAAAAATTATTTGCCTCCTCTCTAGTTTCTGCAGGGTGATTGATAGCCTGATTAAACCAGGCTGACTCCATTTGGTTACAGAACTGAGGTTTTGCTACTGTGAAAAAAAAATCCTGTTACAGTGCTTTGCAGTTTAAAAAAAAAAAAAAATCACGTGGATTTAGACAGAAATATCTGCCTCCATGGAGACAGAGCAATGTTCAGTGAGGACAAATGTTAGTTCTTAGTTTGAATATTACTTGCTACTTCCAGAACTCTAGGACAGTGAGGCCTTCACAACACAGAGAACTACATCTACATCCCTTGTGATAATGGCAAAGGCAGTGCAATTCAGGAAACTAAGATCTACTTCTGGTAGAATGAAACAAATTTATAACTATTTTCAATTTGGCTACATGCTAGATCTGTTCTAATAAGAGGCCTATTGAAATGTGTAATAACTGCATATTTGAATAATGAAGTGATCACTTTTTGTTACTGGGTTCAGAATTTGAAGATGTAGGTCTGTGTTTCAAGGGCATTTACATAGGGACTGGGTTAATCAAAAGAAATCATCATACCTAAGCAAGAAATAAATACCACTTTATTTGAAACTTGGAGATTAGCAAACTTGGAGTGTAGATGACAGATCTCTGGGTGAATTAGAAAGAAACTTTTGCTAAATTTTAGAACTTGCTCACTTTTTTCAAATTTAACTTCCTCATGTGCAACTACAGAATTGAGGAATGCCTTTATATGTCCTCACAAGTTTCTATTTCAATGTCACAGGATCTCTGCTTCTTTTTGCCATTCATTTTATGTATACCAAGATTCATTGTTAAAAGCATTTTCATAAACAGAATTCAGTTTTACTTGGTATCAAAAATCTTACTAACTGTACTTTACTGCAGGTTGTACATAAAGCATGTATTTGTTATTGCCTAACTGAATTGTATGAGTTGTACATCACTTCAGCAATTATGCCAAGCTGATGAGCATGATGTAAATAATCCAGCAATTGTTTTTGTGTTGTGCCAGTGTATAAGGTCACTGCCCCAGACACTGAGTCCTAATTTAACAAAGGTTATTTTTTTTAATAAGGCATACTAATCCCACTGTATTGGTAGCTCTGTCCCTCTTTTGAGTTGAGCTCTGCTATCCCACAAATTGGATGAAAATCTCATTAGTGGAACTATAATGAGCTGGCAATGAAACTCCTTCAAGCTTACAGCCATTTGCCTGTTTGTCTTACTCTTCATCATGAGCCTAAAATTGCCCATTAGGATTGCAGTGTAGAGCAAGTCTGACTGGAGCTGTGATGCTGAGAGAACCACCCAACAAACAGAAATCTATCAAAAACAAAAGGGGCTGTAGGGTACTTAGGGGGAAACTGCACCTGTGTGCATGTTTATTTGTGTGTTTGTTCATCCTGAAGTCAAACTATAGGGGGGTAGGGGAAAGAAAAGAGGGAAAATAGAGGTAGAATAGTGGGATAGAATTAGGGGGAAAGGAGTAAGGAATTTATTTTATTAGAACTTTTAAGTGTGAGCCAGTAGCATTTTATTGTACCTGAAACTAGTCAGATGCCAATGAAAGGAACTTCAAGCAAGCACTTGCTATAAAGTACCATGAATCCCAGCATTAATGCCAGAATAGGGAGAGTCCCAAGATGGTTATGCAGGTCCTTTGAATCAAAACTGTTCAGGTATGAGTCCAACACAGAAGAAAAGAAGTGGAAACCCTGGTGAAAACACAACCACTCAAATGCCTTCCAGAGCAACAATATTTTAAAAAGTCAACGTCGAGGATACTGAATGCTTCAGAAAAACTGAAGGGCTGTTGTGACAGCAGAAGCCTCAAAGCTGCCAAGACTAAGGGAAGATTGACTACAGTGTTCTGAAAGTCCAGTCACAGGTACAATGAAGTCACACATAGTCTCTACAATTGACTATCAACATTTTGTTGTGTACTGCACATAGTCAGCAAATATTTTAGAAAATCAAGTTGCCAGTAAACCATTACAGAGACTAAAGAAGCTTTAACACTGTTATTTAAAAAAAAAAATAAAAAAAAAAGTCACCATTGTGACAAACTCCTGAAACTGCAATCCAGCTACTGCTTGTATGCAGAGTTAACCAGGCATGGAATATCAAAACTCTCCCTCTGGTTATCTGTAATAGTAAGCCTTAAAGAATCCTTAGAATATTCCATTAACATTCTCTTAAATACTAACAAATTTTAAAAAATCCTTTCTTAATTAAGGCCGTTCAAATAAAAAGAGAAAACATAAAGTATTTTAGAAAACTCTAGCAAGCAGTTAGCAACAAGAACCCCACTAAATATAAATGGGGGAAAATGGAACCCCACTAAATATAAATGGGGGAAAATGGAGTCCTTATCTGAAATAAAAAGTATATTTAATAGCACGCACTGTTTAGATGGTGAAACTACATGTCATAATTTTCTTGCTTTTCATTTTTCATTTATAAATGTGTTTCCTGCTTTGAAATCAGGATTCTTACCCTTTGCTTTGTTAAACTAAAATTTTTTCAAAATGAAGTCAAAAGAATCTGATAGGCATAGAGCTTTTAATAAATTCTGTCTATGCAAAAAATTAAACTTGCATTGCATCCAGGCTTCTAAGATTTCTATGTCCCAAAACAAGTTTACCAAACTTTTAAAACAGTGAGTTACATGCTAAAACACACTCAACACTAAGTACCAAGGTAAGAAATACACTCATGTATCAAATCAAAGAAGGTCAAACTGATGACAGCTATAAAGCACTTCATGTGGGATTCGCTGTACTTAAAATAGACTGTCTAAGAGTTAGGAATATAATCCAAGCTAGTCATGCAGACATTCTGTGGTCAATAAAGAGATCAGTCCACTGCCTACAGAGCAAGCCTAGATGACAAGCATAAGCTTTGATAAAAATACAGTAGAACATTAAAATGGATAACTGAGTTTGTTACTGCCCCACAGCCATCTGCCCAAATTTCTGAAAAATATTTCCACCCTTAAGGAAGAAACATCCCAGCTACATATTAATCAGCTCCTGAAGCACTGCAGCTTTCAAACCTGTATAGGACACAGTGGTTCAGTAGCAAATTTGTGTGCGGATCAGGTGTTCTGGCCTTGGATTGGCTATTCATATCACAGATGCAAGGCAAAGTTTCCTTCTGCAGTTCAGTTTTTAAACATTGTTCCTCTTTTATCAAAGCCCTCAAGGTAGACATCAGTTTTCAGACAACTGAAGTTAATAATATCAATATTCCACTTAGTATTTGGATATCCCATTTACCATGCTAAGTGTAAAGTATTACTTATCATGTGTGAAATCTGTTAGATGGAAAGAGAATTAGTGTGCAGGAATATAGTGGAAATGTTCTGATTTGCATTACAGACCTTGGAGACTCATTATAAATAACTGGGTTTTGAAAGTCACTAAAAAATTAAAGCAAAAAAGGACAATTTGAAGTCTTTCAGGTAAGATACTTTATTTCAAGAGGTGTTGCTTTGGGATCTTTTTTCTAGCTTAGCTTTAGTTATTTATTATAATACTGCATGGACTGTGTCCAGCAAAAATAATGACATTTTAATAAAATGAAATTATATTGCAGCACTTCACTTCTAAATATTTCTTAAATTGAAAAAGATGATAGAAAGTTTGTTAGTTACATGTCCGACATATCAGTGGTTATAAATTAACTGCTTTCTTTACCACTAGTTTTGTTAAGCACAGAATAGTGATTCAGGGAGTGTTGAATCCATATTGATTCCTCACCGCAGGGCCCAGAAAGGATGTCTGCAGCTTCTACCATATTGTGCTACTTTACTGGGTCATGTCTCTCAAAGTAGATCCATAGTCAGTTGCTTTATGCCATACTGTGCTCTCACCTGCTATGTATGTGTTTGCCTCAATGGATGTGAATTGCTTTAGCTCTATCTGCAGTAGCTAAACAGCATGTAGGAAAACACAGGACCATGACCATTTTCTTCTAGATGAAATAATATCTTCTCAAGTTGTGTAAGAGACAGGACCATCTGATAACAATGCTGGAGAAGAGAAATGAGAACAGTAGCCACAATTGATCAAATACAGTGTACTGTTGAGATCACTGCTTGTGTTAACAAAATTCACTCCAGCAATGGCATAGACTAAGTGTGCTGGCACTGAAACAGTTGTAGAAGATAGATACTGAAGGACATTGTTGCATCTCAGCCGTGTGCCCGATCCTCTGTTTGTGCAAATCCAAACTGAAGTCAATCTCATTTTTCTGTCTACAAAGAAACATTCCACCATGTGAAATGAAGATTAAGATTGCTTTTTGTTGAAAACGCCTTATTGGTTGTTTACTGGAAATATAGTACGTGTGACAACATATGCCCAGTGGGCAGATGAGTTTCACCACTATGACAGCAACACAACACAGCAGTCAATCCCAAAGGAATGCTGGTAAGGGCAGCACTTTAGTAATGTTTTTTAGTGACCATTTACAGTCTTTTGCATACTTTTTTTCCTTGTAAATCTGAACTATGTTAAGGAGCTCTGAAGTTAGAAATTTTTTGGGGGTTTTTAAGTAGCTAATACTCAGGGCAGTTCATCCCATTTTGTCCTGGGTTACTCCATCCTCTTCTATCACATAATGGTAACTATTCTTGTGGTATGTGAAGTTGCATTCAGCTTTACACAGACAGTGGTTCAGAGCAGTAGATTTTGCCAGCAGAGAACAGATAGTAATTTTAACATAATTTTTTTTTTTTTTTTTTTAAGGAAGTAGTTATCACCTTTGAACACTATACTACATAACTTGCAATCATCACTGGGTTTATGTGATTATTTTATCCTGTGATATTCTCTTGTTTATTCTCTACTTTTTGGGAATAATTAAGTTGTCAATTTTTTTTTTTGTTGTTTTTATTTTTTCATATCATATTCTCCTGTATTGGAGTAATTGTTTATAAATTGACAGTGTCTCACCTCCAGCTAAACCCCCAGATCCTTAGGGTCAGAATGTGGTCAAAATGTGAAAGATGTGAAAGAAACAGCCATGTTCCCAGGAACTCTAGTTACTGATGGAAATGTTCAGATCATTGTTCAGTTTGTTAAGAGGTTGCCTAGGGGATTTAGGCTGTCACAGAAGTTGTTAAAATCCTTACTCCTCTGATCATTCTCCTCCCTGTCCTTTTCAGTGTTCACCTGAAGGCTTATATTCAAAGTGGTTGAGCTAAAATATTAGAACTGTACTTCCCTTTCTGTCTTATGTTAAGCTTACAGCAGGCAGTGTTGATAATGCTGATAATCTTGAAGTCTCTGGAATCTGTTTTTCTGCCTTTTACTGATCTATCCAGATACAAGATCCCAAAGGTTCTTCCCTTTTTTTCTTTCATCTGCCAGTAGATCAGGCTTCTGATCTCATTGTTTGTGATGTCTAGGAGGGAAATATTGGCCACACAGATCATAGTGAAGGGCAGTGTTGATGCTATCTGTGGTTTACACGTTGTGCCAAATGTATTATGGCATTATGTTTTATAGCCTTTCACACGTGATATCCCCTCCTCCCTTTGTGTGTCAAGAGGCAGTGTGCAACTGCAGTCAGGACTGCAGTGAATGATTTTAGCTGAGCTATCTTACCCAGAAGAGTCTTTATTGACATTTTAATGTCTCTTCACCCTTTTCCTATATCAGGGCCTCCTGCCTGTAAAACTGATTTTCTTCCCATGATTGGATTTTTTCCCTGCCTTTTCCACAATTACTCCCTTACCCAATAACTTTAAAGCTTGTCTAAGAAGCAACTAAACACAAGTTTTTCAGGCTTCTAGCTTTCATTCTGTGTATATTTAATATTTCAGCATCTGTTTTTGAAGGTAATGCTCTTTATGGAGTAAGTCACATTTTTGGTTATTCTTCCAATCACCTCAGTTCTATTAGAGTAAGTCCCTGTAACACATTTCAGGATAGGGGTGGAATTAGTTGCCTTGAAGAGAGGCTTTTTCTGCTAAATTTGTGTTTGAGTCAGTTTTCTCTGAGGGATAACAGTTCAATGGTTTCCTCTGGCTTTAAAAATAAATAAATTCTTGCAACTTCTCTGAGCTGTGTGATTTCTGGACAGACTTGATGATCTTCATGAGGTTAGGATAATTTTACCTGACTCAGTAATCATCTAAGACTATTTATATGTGGGTTGGTTATTAGTAATTCTTTTCAAGATGCATTGAATTTCCAGTCAATTTTTCCTTTGAAGGCTGAATAATGATAAGTCGTAAATTATGAAAATTGGGATAATACCAAATCTCCCACAGAAACTTCCCCAGGTGTTATGGACTGGGTATAAGTTGCAATCTTGGAGGGTGAGTTCTGTCTTCAAGATGGTTTTATGTAAATTTTCAAGAATTATGTTATTGTAGTGTGATACATTCTTGGTGTTTCTTTATTCGTGTATAAGGGACACAATCAAAGGCCTCATAATCTTTGCACATTGTCCTGAAATTTTCTGGTTTTGGCAGTCTTTATATCCACTATGTCAATCAGAAGCCAATCCCCAAAATTACTAGTGTTTCTTTTTGCATCCTTTTCATTCCCATGTGAAATTTGCACTGGTAACCACACTGGAGTAGATTTGTTCTGATATGATCAACATTAACAGTTTGCAAATGTTTGAGAGATGTGATTATAGTGTTTTAGTTTTCCATAATTAACACTACTCTGACATGCACCTTGATGATTACTCCTGAGAGAACTGCCTGAAGGTTTGAGCTAGTCTTGAGTGCAAAAATACAAAATACTGAAGCCAAAAACTGGATAACACCTGATCCTGTCATGTTTTTTTCTTAAGGGACCTCTTGTCCACTTCTATTGCTAATTTAGTTTTACTTTTTGTCAGACCTCTCTTCTAGGATCTTTAATCCAAGCTTGGTATTTCTTTTTTGTTTAGTAAGGTTGTTTAGGATTTTGCTGCAAAACTTTAGGGACTCTGGAAAGTTTCTAGAGATTCTTCCTAACAAAGCCTCTTGTTTTAATTTGAATGCCTTTTCTGTCTGCATGACTTATAATTTCATATCTTTTAGTATCCAGATAAGGAGGGCATGGCTCGCTTGCTCAACACTGGATAATTGATAAACATTAATAATAACATGTGTATAAAAAATTCAGATAAAGAAAATTTTTTTTGCTACATTAAAAGGTTTTGGTTCACTGCAGATTTTTTTTAATATACTTGAACATTTATAAATTGCATGGTTCTAGAGACTGACTGACCTTGCTCACTGGAAATGTACATTTTCCTGTTGTTAGTGATTTTCCTCTTTTTCCAAATATTTTCTTAATTTTACCTAAACTTATCTCTGGATAATTTTATTTTGGTGCTTATTTTTTTGTTCATTCATTCTTCATCAGATACTCTTCTGTAGAAGTACTGTTATCTGGACCCCTTTGGTTGAAGAAGGTATGCTTTTGGGTATAACCCGCAGATTGGAAGTTTGACCACCTCACCAGTTTTACATGGGAATTGAATAAGAAAGGTTAAAGGATTAAAACCTCAAGAAAGAAGAACAATTCCTATTGATATCTCTGGAGTCTTCCAGAGAGCTGGGGTGAAGTCGGCATAGAATTCATTTATTGAGAGAAAGAAAAGTCTCAGAACTTTTTGATTCATGGAAGAAAAAAAGCAATTGATAAAAAATACAGTATTAATATCTGCTTTGATCAGTAATGTTTGTGACACCTTGATCTTGGCTATAAGATTAGCTATCATTATAGCTAGACACATGTCCTCCTCATTCACTTCAATAGTCTGCCTGGAAAGATTTGAAATATGGATAGGAAGAAATTATATGCCACAGGAAAGGAATGACCATTACTTCTCAAAATGAAAATGGCCAAGTAGCAAAGGGAAAAGCCGCAGTGATTATTTCCTGAATGTATTTTAATTCACAAAAAACTAAATTTTCTTCCCCAAGTCCAGACCTGTTTTGTCCATGACAATAATTGGTAAGTGATCTTCCTATCTATATCTCAACCCACAAGCTTTCTTTCTATTTCTTTAATGTTGCTAGCTGTGCAACATAGATGGCTTAGTTTTAGGTAGCGTTGTGAGGAGCAGGGAGTTGGACTCAATGGTTTATATAAGTTCCTTCCAACGAAAGTTATTCTGTGATTCTACTTTCAGTCTTCAACTGAGTTGAAATTTTTTATATTTGTTACATGCATCGTGTTCTCTCTTGACATAACTAAGTGCTTACCACCAAGGGGATTACAAAGAGGTATCATTATAAGTGTTTTCAAATCTTGCTCATTTTTCTTCTCTTAAGCAAAACAGTCATGTTTTTTCATAAAATTTCAATGTTCCCTTCAACGATAATCTTGGTTTAGGCAAAAACAATCAGGGTAAAGAGGCAGACTTATTGCCACCTTTTGGCATGCTTCCAGTAGCCAGGATTTAAACAGAAATTAAACTATAAGAGAAGGAAAATGTCTCCAAAACTGTGTGCCATAACTCTTGCCAAGACCAGCTTTTAAGACTTTTACTGATGACACTTGGGTTCAGACTCAGCGAAGTGGCTCTGAACTTCCTATTAAACCTGGGCCCTGGGTCTTCATCTCTTTCTGTTAATTAGTCTTAGTCTCTGAAGAATTATGATGTCTTGTGATGCCAGCACAGCTCTGAAAGGTCTAAGTTTGTCAGTTATCTCCTGTTTGCAGGGAGTTTATCAGTCCTCCAACACACTCATCTCAGGGAAGGATAGCATCCTTCATCAGGATGTTCTGGAATTCATGTCCCTCAGTGTCCTGCTATTTGGTTATTTTTAAAGTGTCCAAATGGAAAGAATTAATCAGTCATATTTTTACAAGTGTATAAAAAATATAGATCGTTTACTAGAAATATTATTAGGTATTATGTCACAAGTGGTATGAGTGTCTCCAGGAACAAAATGTCAGATTCAGGATAGGATCGCCAAGGTGCATGAATCATGCACTTAAGTTCAGAGAAAATTCACAAAGTAATTCTCAGAGGATTAATCATTTTAGTAGAAAGTCTGTGAAGTGCAGCAGCTGAGAGTTGGGGATTTTTGTTTGTATAGTTGGTTTCACATGGAATTTTCATTTTTGGACAGGGGCAGTGTGGATTTATGGATGTTATTCACTACAGTGTGAAAGGCTGATATTTCCACTTTCATTATTCAGTTTGCACATAATGTTTGCTGTATATGCTATGAAGGCTTTTATTTAGCATTGAACATATGCACCAGCCTTGGAGAACTGAACTTGCTCAATACACAGAACAATTTCTTGAAAGAGCCATCAGTGAAACCCTGGTGGTTTGACTGTGGTTCTTCCCATCTAAATTGCAAGTTACCCTCATTTCCTGTCAAAGTCTTATCAAAAGTGTTTTGGTTTTTTTTTTTTTTTCAAGGTCAGAATTTGACCATATTATAAGAAATATATCTATTACTTGTTGTAAAACTAGAACACTAGTATCAGGTTCACTTTTATTTGATTGCACAAAGTGAGGAAAAATCAGGTTATGCCTAAAATCAGCCCCAAAGCAATTTCTTGCATTAGCAGTAAAGACAAAAGGACTTTGTAAGCCAATGCCACTAATATTGAGCCATATAAGCTTTTTTTCCATGGCACACACTTAGGGAGAGTGGAAATGAGATGTAATATAAACTGGACAGTAATCTGGGGTGATAATCTATCATGTACATAGCCTCTCTTCCTCTGTTTGTTCTGCACTGACAGTGCAATAGGATGTTAAATGCTGGTGGATAGAAGTGTGAAGAGGAGGAGAAAGAGAAGAGTCAGATGCAAGATTGAACCTTCAGGAGTTATTTTAATAGATCTGCTTGTTCAACACAAGAAAATAATACAGCAAGAATATTTGCACTTCTGGCTGAATATGTTTATTGATATTTACTGATAAACAGAAAGCAAACGGCCACATAATGGGAGTCATCAATAAAAAATATAGACTCTGCTACATGTTAAAATTAGAGGCTGCATTCTGAGTACAGAGTCAGGTTCTATCAAAAAATTGTTTATTAGATGAGATTGAAGGGCTATCACACTGTGTAAAGACAGTTAGAACACCAAAATCTCCCTAGTTACACGAATGGTTCAAAATTTTATCAGGTTTTAGGGGCTATTTTTTTCCTTCAGTTTACTGCCCTCCTGATACATTCTGTGCTGGCATGAGTGAATATGAAGGAACAATTCCATTTGCATCAGTAGGAAATTTGCCCACATAACATGATTTTAATCTTGAAACTACTTTCTGTAAATCATATATCTTGTTCTTTGAGCTTGATGATTATACTCTGCAGCTAATTAACTGAAGTTTTTTTCAATAATTTCGTTTTCTGAGTGTTTTCTGGATCATAAATTTGGTGAAAATTTTGCGCAATATATATATGTAAATTGGTGTTACTTCTGCAAAGCTGAAATGTATATTTTCAAATCATATTACTTGAGTGTTTTGAATGTACCCGAGTGCTGAAACAGAGCAGGATGCAGGAACAGATCATTGCCCATGAGTAGTAATTGCTTAGAGGCATTGAAGTATGGTATTTCTAGACAAAATAGGTAATATTTTCAGAGTCTTCTCACAGCTCGTCTTCCTGCTTTAACACATTACATGTTATAATGTAATCTATGAGATAGAAACAATACCAGGAGTCCTAATTAAATTAAAAGTAATTACCCGTTGTGTAGATACGGCTTTCAATTGAGCAGCTGCAAGTTGATATTTTGTCATTCCCAGTTATCTATATGCTCATGTGTGATTCTTTGTATCAGTTATTAATGACATTTTCTCAGTAGTCATGAAGTGTTGTGGAAAACAGAAGAGGAAAAGGGTGAATGAAAAAAAGTGTTATAGGAAATTCAGACAGTGAATGAGTAGAACTGCTACTGTAAGTCTTTGGCTGGGATGCTAGTTCCTTGCGCACTTATTCCCTGCTCTACCTCAGCAAATTTAGAAAAACAGAGAATCTGGCAGATTAAGCATAAGGTCTTAGTTAATTTGCTTTATTAAGGCCCTTTTATCCTGCCTTGGAAATGTCAAAATATCCTACACTGCACATAAACTGAATTTATTTGTCTAATATATAGATATAATTACCACCCTTTTAAAGAGTTTTTACATTATTATACCAGAGCGGAAAAGGGGGGAAAGGAAAGAGAATCTCAGTGAAAACAAAACAAAATAGATTTTCCATCTTCAGAACAAAACAGTTTTTGGCTTTTAAACAGACTTTTAAGTGAGGAAAAAAGGAAGCTTCATTACATAAATATCTCACTAAAGTACTATTCAGACTGATTTAGTGTATTTTTCAGCTGCTTGGTTCTCCTATAACAATGAGATGCAACATCTTTCTCCACTTGAGAATACTGTGCAGCTGCTTAAGAGTGTACACAGGGTGATGTCCATTTGAGTGACTGTTATCTTGCTGACATAGGCCTGCTATCAAACAGGAGCAATTATTCCCAATGCAGTCAAATTAAATTTTCATAACTATGAAGCTGCATTTTACCTTGGGGCTCTACCTGATGCCCATTTCTTCATTCCTTGTTTCTTAATCCTCTATATTAAATCTAAACAAATCAATGTTTACTAACATTAATATTTCAACATACAGTACTTGCTCTGCCTTCTGACATCTTGGGCATTTAATAGTAACATGGTGAATACCTTCTGCAGTGAACACCACAAGATCCTTTTTTTGTTTTCTGTATTCTTTTTAACTGCTTTATTTCTTCATGTGCAAATATGCACATATAGGCTTATATTTATCTGCCACTTAAGTCACCAAAAATTCCTAAGTAACAGGAGAAAACAAATCATCTCACCATTGAACAGTGGTCATATTATGAAATTACTAAGGACACATTAAAAAAAAACTGCTTCAATTTCTGCATTAATCAAGTGACTAAAACGCGTTCATTGGTCTCCATTGGTTCTTGGTCTCCAGATTTACCAGTACAGGCCCATATGCCCTTACAAAAACATCCCTCTGCCTAGAGGCTGAAGGCAAGGGCTTCTCAAACCGTGTCAAGAGCAAAGCACATCTGTTGCTTGTGAAGCTGCTTCCCAGATACAGTGAAATCACAACTGTCTTCATAGTCACAGATCCATGATTTCCACCCTGCAGTTCCTTCATATTCCTACTAGACATCTTCCAAATAGCTAATTATAGTATTTGACTGGCTACTCAATACCTGGAAGTAGTGTTTGTCTGTATGTGATACAAAGTAAATTAATGGATAGGAAGACAAATCAATTTAAAAAATAATTAAGATGGTATTCTATTTCCTTTCCTCTTTCTCTCACTCCCATCCTTACTGTTCATTTTGTGATTTTTCTGCCTATATCTGTACCATAAGTCCCCTTGCATTATTCCTCTGTCCCCAGTGAAGTTTGAAACTCCTTTCAATTTAGTATCAGCAAATGTAATTACAGGCTAGTTACTTTTACTTCCAACTCATTAATGAAAATGTTAAATAAGACTGGACCTAAAGTACCTTCCTAGAAATCCACCAGATAGTGCTTCCAATTGCTATAATATGATCACTCTCTTCCCAGAAAGACTTTTCAGAAAATATCAACATCACTTCTTTACTCCATTGGTGGGAGTTTCTGGATAGTCACACAGATTCCTCCAGGCCTAAGTAAAATCTCTCTCATCCCCTTGAGTTTCTTGCCAGCACATAAACTAGCAAAGCAAGGCTTGAAAACTGAGATCCTTGGCACACAGCTACTGTTAGTTTAAGGGTTTAGTCCCTTTGCTGCAGATGAGAAGATGGGAATAGAAAGAAAATTACCTTTATTTAAGTCATTATAGTTACCTATGGCTAGGAGTACAAACTTGAAAGTAGGGTTCTGTAGGCTGTGTCCATCAGCAATGAGAGAAAAAAAAACAGGTAGTATGGAAGATGATAATTACCAAACTAACATCAGCAGCCACATTTTTTCTGCCTTTTTATTATTAGAAAAGCTTAAATCCTGATATCTAGTTCATTCGCTGTGTTTTCTGGCACACACTGGATGTTTGTATGCCTGCTAGGCTGGAATCCTGATGCCGGAAAAAATAAAATAATGCGTGCTGCAATTTCTAGCTGGCTACTGGGCTCTTCTCTGCACTTAGCTTCAAAGATTTTTCAAAACATATTTTTCTGCACCAGAGCTCAGAGTTGCTAAATCCAGAAATTGAAACATTCTGGGAACCAAATCATTTGGGGGAAAATCAAAGCTCTTGGAATGTTGCCCTAGGATTTTGGAGATAGCAGTTAATAGTAAAAATGTTCAATATTTTTAAGGAAATCCCAATTATAAAAGGCTGCACCATTCAAATCCATGATTCAGGGGTAGAATGAATGCTGCATGTCTAACAGAGAAGGAAATGCATGCCTGTGTTGTGAAGGCAGGAATTAGTGAACAAAAGGAAACCCTTTGTATTTTACATCTTTTATGAATCTGTATTTACATGCTGTGAATAGTTGCTTGTGAATCTAAAGATGAAGCTTATTTAGTCATTCAGGTCAGGCTCTATAATAGGTCTGACAACAATTATAAAACACTATTCAATTTATGTAATTTATATTTAAAATACTGGTGATGTTTTCCAAATGGAAAGAAAAGAAACTGGGGGAGGGAAGAACATGGTGGTGGTAAGGCTCCTTTCCCTTCTCTATCAGAATTCTCTAACACTTGAATTGTATAATGGTATTTTAAAGCACATTTTGGTTGAAGTGTAAGTTTGCAGAGGTTGTAGTTATGTTACTTATATCTGCCATAAATATGTGCCCTCTGTGGAAGGGCTGCACAGGACACCGGGACTCAGAGCTGATCAGGTTGGCTTTCAGGTTAGTTCTCAACAGTACCCAGCTCTCTGAACAGCTGTGCAAAGGCCAGTGCCAGCACTGTGGAGTTAGCACAAAGGAATAGATGAGGATAGAGGGAATGACCTTAGTGGCAATGTGAATTTACATCAGACTGTAATGACTATGAAGCTATGGTCAGAGAGAAGTAAAACTGACAAAATCAGACCTCTAAGATTTTTCCAAATGCTCCCAAGCCCAAAGCCACAGTATCCTCAGGAGTACGAACATAGCAGTTGTGTAGCCTGAAGGCTCTGTCTTTTTAGACAGATTACCGGTGATTTACAGGGAATGATCTATAGTCAAGGTCAATAGACCCATTGGACAAGGCTGATCAAAGAGCTTGAGACATTCAAAAAGCATAAGACTGAGAAGTGCTCTGAAGGCTCTGCCAACTAGACTCCCTCTATGATGGTCATTTATATGTTAGAAGCCTTGTATAGAAAATTCCTCAAAGTTCTTTTTTTTAAAATGTGAAAAATTATACTTAATTTACTATAATATATGAAAATTTAACATATAGTGAGGCAAGAGAACCTGGTTTTAGAGATCATGTGCTATTGAACATTGGGAGTGCTGTATAACAGGCCCCCATGCAGTAAGGGTGCAGAAGCACTAGTGATGCACACATATGCTTGTGTGTGTTAAACAATAGCAGCATGATGTTTTGCATATGGAACGTAAAGATGTTATGTGTAGAACAGCATGTCTTTACAGTAACTGAATATTTTCCTTATAAAGCAAAAGATAATATTTCTACCAATCTGGTTTCTTAATACTTAAGTTTGAATGATGAAGCTCCATGTACTTTTCTCCAATACCCTGATAAAACATATTGTTCACCTCATCTGTGGTTTGTTAACTTCAGAAAGACTTATAGTATTATTTAATGTTAGGTGTCTAAATTAGGGCTAGGGATGCCCTCAATGTTCTCTGAAGTCAGAGAAGAGGGCTAGATGTTTCCAGACGATGATTTAGGACTGCATTTCTCCAGTGTATGCAAGGAGACCTAATTTCTAATTTCAGCAGCCTTAGTGAAACTCTACATAAGTTGATATGAACCCTAATAACAAGGATGGATGTCGGTCACATTTGCCTTTCTGTGAACCTCACAGAGTATCCAAAGACAATGGTTAAAACCTGTTTTAAAGTCCTCATTCTGGAGTTAGTTTCATTATTTTTCTGGTATCACCTTTCCATAGAGAGCTTTTTTATTCATCCCAGCAGGATATAAAAATTTGTAAAATATTTTATCAGTGTATGTAGGTGTGCTTTTCTGTCTATCTGCCTGGAAATAATTTCTATTTTACCGTTCTTTTCACTTGAAAATAGAACAGCAAACAGGGATCTCTTCCCTATCTACAGATACATCTGAGACAGCATTAGATGAATTAACTACAGAAGTTGAAGCATAAAACCAGTACTTTGGCAGTATTGTGTATGTACAAAACCAGACAATTAGTGTGGGAAGGCATGTGCCACAACACAGCCAGATCCAAGTGGGGACCATGGCTGCCCTCTGTGGGGATACCAACTCAGCACTTCAGGGCACTGTTTGAACAAGTTGCTGCTGACAGCTAACAGGGAGTCCCTCCATGCTCGGAAATAAGCTTAGTTAGTGCATTAATTGCCCTGGCTTTGTTGTTTGCTTGCCAAGAGCTACAGTTATGGAGTGTTTGCAGCAGCAGAGTAGCCCAGTCTCCTTTCTCAGATTTTTTTTTCTTTTCCCCAGCATATTGACATGGCTCACTTCCTTTTCAGAAAAGCTATCTCTTAGAAGTATCACCAAGTTATTATGAAAAAACAAGAAGTGGTGGATTGCATGTTCAGACTGTTCAAAATCTTCCTGACAAGATACTTTTGTTTCAGAAGGCAAAAAGTTTTACTGAAAAAAGAACATTCCACAGAAAATATATGGGTTTGGTAGATTTTCCATTGGGAGTAAAATAAGCTATTCTGATAAACAGTAGATTTCACATAGAGTGCTTTTCTGTGTCCTTCAGGTCCTTACCAGGATTCAGTCGAACTTGGTATAAGCAGCTGCAGTTTATCATTGCATCCTGTTGTCCAGGTGCCTGTAATATATAAAATGAACTTTAGTGGATAATTTTCTGGAATTTATTTCCGTACTAAGCCATATCTCTTTCAGCATGCTATGTTAAATGTTATGGTGGGTTTTGTTTGTTTGTCACTACTAGCTCCACCTTTTCTAAATGTTTCAAAGATGGTCAGGCTGTTTCAGGGGTTTGTTTGTTTGTTTGTTTGTTTTGGTTGGTTGGTTTTTGTGGTTTCTGTTTGGGTTTTTGTTTTATTGACTTTCTTTTGGTTTGCTTTGGTTTTAGTTTTGATTTTTTAAATAAGACATGCATATGAAGATGGATTTCTAAAAAGTCTTTACCAGCTTAACTCAACTCTCTTTAATAAGGATAATACTAAGAGAGTTCCAAAGATTTTTCACAGTTCCAAGTATTATGTAGTGAACCTAAGATGCACTGCAATACTCATGTTTCCTACTCAGTATTACCTACTTTTATTTCTCCTTACACTTAGCTTACCTTTGGGAAACTGATTATAGGTTCTTTGTGACAGTTCACTCTTGTCTTCAAGGCTGAAAGATGTGCTAGTGCTGCAAGACTATGGCTTTAAGCATCAGAGATGCTGTCTATCTAGTCACATGGTTGTTGTAAGTTCTGCCTTTTACTTGTGTTTTTGCCAGATGTGTTATGCTGATAAAATGATCTTCTGATACTTAAGAGTCATTGTAGTAGCCCCTTCACTGTTTCTCTGGCTCCATATTTTTAGAATATATTCCATGACTTGTGGAATCCCCTAACCTATGTTTTGTGAATCAGAAATCATTTGAAGAACACTAGTTTAAGAAGCAAAAAAGTCCATCGTTTCATAATATACTGACCTTAGCCTTTTCAGCAGTGGAACTATTTAAAGGCTCAATGGTTTCCATCTAAAAAGCAAAAAAATCCCAGGCTGTCATTTTAGAAGTTTAAATCATATGCAAGAAAATTTAAACCAGGCATTCATGACCAGTATCTTCAGTTATGAGTGCTTCTTTCTGGATTCTTGTCACCTATTTGCTATGCAGCATTCCCAAACATTGCATACTTTAAATTACATTAGCTAATAAGTTCCCCAGATGTGAACAGTACTTCAAATCTGATTTCAACAAAGTCGTCAGGTGTTTATCCTATTTAGCATTGTAACTTAAATTGAACCATTTCTGGATGTGTCAACTTTAGTAGTTCCAACATCTTAATTCTAGTTCATAATGTGCTCAGAAAGACACCTGATCTGTATTTGCAAAATAGAATGTGCACGTGAAGATTAAAATGTGTGTGATTTTCCTTCTCATCACAAAACATTCTAATTGCTCTTCACGTGAGAGAAAGAAATGATACACAAATTTTCTAACCTCACTGACCAGATTGCTGATGAGACCTCCCTTGTACTCTAGCATTCTCTTTATCACATTTATGACATGTTCAGAAGCAAAGACCAAGTGTTATTAGTAGAAAAGGAATGATTAATTTTTTTGCAAGTTGAAGTGTTAATATTTAATTGTGACCTTTGTAGAAATACTTGAGATTAAAATGGAAAAGTTAATAAAACTTCTATTTGAAACAACAGCAGATGGCCATGTGGTGAATACAAGCTTAAAATTACTCTTGGGGCTCTATTACGTTCACAAACTGCCTCAGCTATCAGTTGCTGTGTATCTTGCTGATGAGAGAAAAACTGAACTCCTGTTTCATGTACTGCACCTTCACTGAGTATCATCTGACATGAAGGACTATAGACAGCTCTGATTCCTAAACAAATCCCCTGCAGAAAGCCCTGGCATATTCAGTTAAAAGGTATTCTTTAAAGATTACTGAGGGGGTTTTTTCCCCATGAAAATTTTCATAACAGATTAAAAAGTCACATGATAGTAAAAGAAATACTTCTTCATTCCATAGAGTATCACTTCTGAAAATGTGAGAGTGTTGAGACAATAAATCTTGCGTAAAAATTGAATTGAGATATGTGAGAGCAGATATTCAGTGAAAGAGAAACTCATGTCTGATGCCTTGGAACTTGAACAGTGAGTCTTGTTTCTGAGAACCTGGACAGGCAAAAGCAGTATACAGCTAAAGGAAAAGTAGCTGGATGAGAGCTGCAAAGAAGATACAAGCAGACCCAGTGAAACACTTGATACAGCAGAGATATGCAGATAGAAGATACTCCCTTCTATTTTTGTGTCTTCTTTTTGACTAGCTTAATCCTTACTGACTCTAGTTGAATTTTTGACCTAATACACCCTTCAGAGGTGGACTTTTCTTTTTCCTTTTGGCAAGGCAGACAATGCAGGCAGCAAATTGTTACCCTTTATTTCACTTCCTTCTTTTCCTGCAGGCAGGTATTTCTAACCTTTTATTATGTTTTCCTGTTTCATTTCCAAAGTTATGCTATGTTCTTTGGGACAAAAGATAGGAATGAGAAAAAGTATTGAAACAGGGCTTTCTAATAATATTTTCACCACCTTTTTTCTTCTGATTCTCTGGTAACTGTCTAAAAAATGTTATCAAAGAGATGGTGTGGAGCTTACTAGTATCAATTTAAATACAATTGCTGGAAAGACACATGCAGCAAATGGTGGATAGCAAAAGTTATGTTTCTCCATGGTGCCTGTTATAAAGACTTTATGGAGTTGCTCAAGTTTGTACTTAAAGAAATATAATAGCGGGTATTTTCCCAGATGTTGGAATTTAAACCCAGACATAAGGGTTTGACAGTGAAAGAGACTTGGTCAGACCATGGCATATGGTGGTAAACATGGAAGAGGATGTCAGCAGAGTGTGTGTGCACATGTGGGTTCTGCCATACATCCTCTCAGGCTGCAAGCATATGGGGAGGCAGAGGTGTCCTAAGCTATAAGCTCTTTTTAGCCTATTTTTGTAAGGATAAAATTTTCTTCTTTGTTTTCTCTCTGTGTCTGGAGAATTCCTTTGTTTTCATATAGTTTTAACAGCTCCTGTGTTAAAACTGCCTACTGAAAAAATAGATGGTAAAGGATAAGCAGGGGCACAGCTTAGGAAAGAAAAGGGGCATGAGGGTGGAAGCAGATCATCAGCTAAGCAAAAAAGATCCTCTGCAGACAGACCCATGAGTGGACTTAGTCATCCAGCTGATCCTGTAACATCCCAGGAGAGTTCTTTAGCCCTGGTCTTAGCTGCCAACTCTTCTGCATGCATCAATGCCTTTGGTTCCACTTGTAAGGTGACATAAATAATCAGAAGGTAATGTTTGCATGTGTCACAGATTAATTATCACTGCATCTAGCATATAGCAAGACTCTAGAGAGATCAAGGAAGGGCTGGAAAAGTAAAGCAGCAAGTTAGGGAGATTTACTAAACCTATTAAAATTAATCACCAGTACTTTTTACCAATATTTCAGGACCAAATAAGCTTTTCTAATGATCTTGGGTAACTCAGGGATCAGCAGTTGATCAGAGTGTGCAGTGAACACTCATAGCAAACCTGCCTGCAGCTGGAAAACTAAAGAATCTATTTGCATTCATGTTCACTGTAAAGAGACTTCAATGCTAGAACCTTCATGGGGAATGCCTTAGAGAGTCTGCTTGAAACAAAAATGTCAGAAAATCTGTTGATATGTTGCTATTCTGTAACAGACATGTTGACATTCTATAATAGACATATATTCTATAATAATAAAAAGCCTTCAGATAGGGATTATATGTGTACAGGTACACATTATGAGAAAACTGTGCAATGAAAGTCTTGACTTTCTGCTTAGGGTATGACTTATCACTTTGAACTTCTTCCATGTCTGTGGAATAGAGGGCTGCAAATATGATACCAATTTTTAAAACAAGTTCCTGAATGCTCTGCAAGTCTGATGTCCAGGCTGGGGAGCTTTGTAGAAATTATCATGAAACAAATTAATCAGCAAACAATTTGACTGATATAGACAAAAGTGTTTTATGGCTTTTGCACAGGGAACTTATGTCTCAGGTAATCTACTTGAGAGAATTATGGATCATGTGCACAAGAATGAGACAACAGATAGTGTTCTGAGATTTCAGAGGTTTCACCAATCTCCACCAAAATTTCATGCAAAAACTTACTTGTGATCAGTTTAGCAAGAACAGATAAATACCTAGCACAGATAAATGTCTTCTTAAAAGATAGCAAAAGAAAGGTAGGAGTGAATGATCATTAGAAGAGGAAAATAGTGCACCCTACAGAGATCTGTGCTAAGGCTTGTCCTATTCAGCATATTCATATAGGATCTAGAAAAGGTGGTAGAGACTGATAAAGCTTGATGATGTTAAATTATTCAGTGTAGTAAAAATGAAAGCTGGCTCTGAAGAGCTGTGGAAGGATCTCACAGTACTGAGTAATTGGGCAGTAAAATGGGAGATGAAATTCAGTGCTAATAAATGCAGAGTAATGCAGCTGGAGAAAACAAGCTTCATTTTACAAACATGGTATTGGACTCTGAGCTGTTACCACATAGTAAAGAAATCCCAAAGTCATAATAGGTAATTCTAAGAAAACATTAGCCTGACACACAGTAGCTGTTAAAAACAAACAAACAAAAACAAGATAGAAAGCAGGAAATTATTAGAAGACCAGGGCACAAACAAAATGTATTAGTAAACTCAAGTGTCCTCTTTATAGTTTTGATGCCCATCTCAGTAAGGTTAGAAAGATCTGCCTGCATTTGATGTTCTCCTTTTATCTATGTGGATCTGAACACATCCTCTGTTGCAGTGTCTAGACCTTAGAGAATCAAAAGTAGGTGTGTTTGCTGTACTTCCTTTTGAATTTTTTTCACTTTTTCACTGCTTACATGTACATATGTATACCTTCAGAGCAGTCTTGGTGTGAATGTAAAAGCCTAGTTCAATGAAAGCAGTGCTGAGATAAGCATCAATGAGCAGGCTCACCAGGATACATGAACTGTGCATGGATGGATTTCAGAAAAGATTTCAGCTGCTGATGATTGAGTGGATTTCAAAGGAAACACTGAAATGAGACTACATGACTACAAGGGCAGGTGAAGACGGGATACAAAATGAGAAGATGTTTTATGTGCTGAAACAGCAGCAGAAGTCAATAGAAGCAGCTTGTCTGGTTGTTCGGATGCTGATTTGAGAAGTGTGTTGACAGAGATGGCTTTCAAACAGTCTTTGAAGGGGAGGTGATGGCTCTAGTTGACGGCAGGGTGACCCAAATGAAAAAAAAAATAGTAAAAAAAAAAAAAAACAACAAACATAAAAATGTTTACTTGAGCCTAATTATGTATTAAAACAGTGCCCAAAGTTGTCCCTTCTGAACAGCAAATCAGGTTAACGTTTTAAAATAACCACAGAGTGAGCAATGGTTGAGCTGTGGAGGCCCAGGTGGATATTCTGCTATTTCACCCAGAGAAGGGTGTTTTTAAACCCTGAGAGTCCTGCTGGAAGAAAAGGTGTTAGCACTAACATCCTCTGGGGAAGTGTGTAACAGGGGAAAGGAGAAAATCAGCCCATGCCTGTGCTTTACAGAGACTTTATTCTCAGATGAAAAGAAAATGCTGAGCATGATGAGACATAGAGAAGTTGTGAACAACAACCAGTGATTATAGCTATTCCAGGGTCTAGAATTCCAGCTGTTTCATCCTGCATTTCCTTTTAGAAACTATTGTTGTCAAGCAACATCCCCGTTGTGAAATAAAATAAGTCTAGCTGCAAGAACACAAAGGTTCAAAAACAAACCAAAAAACCCAACTGAGTGATGAAAGGAAAATAGAAGTAGTTGTCTGGGAAGAAGGAGCTTGGAGTGTATGAAGGGAAGCTTGTCTGTTCACCCAAGCTGCCAGCTTTTCAGTAGAAAGCTGAGGCAGATGACTATAGAGTCACAGGAAAGAGAGACTGGCAAAGAACTGGAAGCCTGTCTCATTTTCTTCATATCTTGCTGAGGACCTTCGCTCTTTTCCCTTCTTATCTCAAAATTTCAGGTATTTCTACTTCCTCCTCTTCTTGCCACCTGCCTTTGTGGATTGCACTCCTTTCTGGCCTCAGTGTTTTCCTCAGCCTGGGTGCCACTCTCTTGTGGTAGAGTATTTATTACTGTAATCTTTCTTCTTTCTTCAAGAGACTTCCTTTTAGATCTCTTTTCTCCCCTACTACATTGCCCCAACTACTCTTTGCCATGAGGTAGACACCAAGCCAGGTAACATAACCAAAAAAAGCACAGTCTGGGCAAGTTCTTTGGAAAGAAAGATGTCCAAAACTTGAAGTTGTTTACTGAGAAACCCACCACAGGATGTAAATCCAAATCTTTTCCCATAACTGCTCAAATAAAAGTCTTTGCCCTTGGAGCCACCATTACTTTTCTTCAGACTTCAGAACAGGTTTGGCAGCCCTGCCTTTTCCTCAGGGAGCTCCTGAGCACTGCCATGCTGGGGCAGGGTTTCTTTCAACAGCTGTAAGCAAGTTGAACCAACAGCTTTAGTTTCCTAAAAGATAAATTGTAGAATCAGAAATAGACATGCCCTGAATAACTCATGTGCTTAGATATTTTGAGGCATTGTGAAAACCTGTTTTGATGATGGTTCCTGTACAATTACAGTTGTTTCAAACAAAACAACAACAAAAAAGAGTGGGCCAGTTTTTTTCTTTTGAGATAGTCTCTGATTTTTGTCATTTCCCAATTAGAGTATGTACAAAAGAATTTCACATATGTTTACAAAACAAACATTTAACAGTACTTGTGTAATTACAAAGTCTACCACTAAATTAGTGTTTCACGTGTTTGTGTTTTAATTATTAACTGTGGCAGAATATAGCTAAAGCAGAAAACATAATTTCTATGATAGTAACTGAACACAATTAGCTGCATATCTTTCTATAAACAAAATGGGCTTCTTCACTTGTCTTAGTTGCATTTAGGGCAAAGCAAAAATGGTCTGGCATGCTCACTCTTCACTGTAGGTGTCTATCCGGTATTTTATATTTTGGAATCTATTATGCTAAAAATGGTTCTTTACAACATGCCATGGTTTAACTCCAGCCAGTCAACAAGTACCACTCAGCCACTCACTCACTTCCCCACCAGCAGGAATGGGGAGAGAATGAGAAGGGTAAAAGCTGGAAAACTTGTGGGTTGAGATAAAGACAGGTTAATAGGGAAAGCAAAAGCCTCACTTACAAGGAAAGTAAAACAAATAAATCCACTGCTTCCCATGGGCAGGCAGGTGTTCAGCCATCTCCAGGACAGCAAGGCCCCATCACATGCAACGATTTCAAGGAAAGACAAACCTCACCTCTCCAAAAATTTCCCCCTTCCTCCATCTTCCCTGCACTGGATACATTGAGCATGGTGTCACCTGATACGGAATATCCCTTTGGTCAGTTGTGGTCAGTTGTCCCAGTTGTGTCTCCTCTCAATTTCCCATGCACCCTTAGTCTCCTCTCCAGCCTGGTAGTACAAACAGCAGAGAAGGCCTTGGCTATGTCTAAGGTCTGTTTGGTAGTAACAAAGATGTCTCTATACCATCAACACTGTGTTCAGCAAAAATCCCAAACACAGACCCATGCTGGCCACTGTGAAGAAAATTAACTCTACCCAAGGCAAAACCAACAACGAAGGAACCTGATGTGGCATGATGCAAAGATTTTCATCTAGATTGTGTCTCCTGCTCATCCATACATAACTGCCTGTATAGCAGTTTCTTTGTCATTTTTCTGATGTATAAATGGCCCATATGTCTACTACTGACTAACACTCAGTTTTGTACTCATAGATCCTACACAAGTTTCTTCTGCTCATCTGTGTAGTCCTAGTAATTTCAGAATACACTTCACTATTGATCCTGCCTCTACTGCTGTCTATTTTTCTACAAATTTTTGTCTTAGATTTTCACCATTTATATGGAGAATTCTCCTTTATTATTACTATTAAATTCTGTGATAGGAAATAATTTCTCAATGAAAGAGTGTCTCATCTTGTTGATATTTTTTTAAAGCTTTATATAGGTTACTGAAGTTCAGGTATTCTTAAAAAAAAAAAAAAGGTGACTAGTCCTTCTGGAAAATCTAATTTCTAAATATATTTATCTTCCTAATTGGTATGAAATGAGGGATTTTTAATTCTTTGTTGACTGATAGTCTAACAACCAAAAATTTCTTCACAAAGGCAACAAAGAACAACCAATCACCTGAAAGATATGGGTAAAATCCAGGTTAGCCTTCCCCGTCCTAGTGAAACATTGTAACACTGTAACTCCTCAGTCATGTGCACAGGGATCTAACATTGGATTTCACTTAAGTCAGGTAATATTTTTCCTTCTTTAGCCTCATAAAAAAAAATTGCATGAAAGTTTCTTGCAGGGTTCCCCAAAGGGTGTCGCTCACAGAATGGAGGGAAACATTGCCATAAGTCTGGAAGCTGCTTCCATGGTCAGTGATCTGGACCGTCAGTGAGCTGACGGATCTTGGAAATTTTCTGACAGCTTATCTAGTTACATGAGTTGCTCAGATTACAGGTGCTCCTTGCAGCCCAGTACAACTCTGCTCTTGCAGCTTCTAGAGACAGACTAGTCTCAATTTCCATGTAGCTTTATGCCATCACTCTAGGCACTGATATCTGCTTTGGAAAAGCTGCCTTGATGGACTATTCCAAAAGCCCATAAGTCCAAACTTGGACTGCAGGGAGAGGGCTTGGGATTCACCTTGAGTGGCACATCTTAGGCAGCCCTTTGACGGTTCACTCCATTACCCACCTGACACTGACTACAGTCCTCTGAGATGTGTTATTCTCATGTACTCTATGGCCTGCCCTCTTGCCCTGCTATTACAGACTCCTACAACCTGGATTAGCTATGAGCAAAAGACCAGAAGGGCGTGGAAAACCCTTTTAGCTTCAGTGGCATCAGGGCACAAGTTCAATCAGAGGCAGAGAGAGAAAGCTCCAACAGACACCTCACACCAGAGTGCCATGATGCTGAAACCATGGGGCACATATAGATCACTTGCATAACTGGTGTGGTTACACACTCACTGTAGGTTGCAATTACTATGTCTTAGGGGGAAAGTACTAGAGTTGTCTTCACCCAGACTCATTATTTTCTTTAAAAGATACCACATAGTATGATTTATTTAGGTCATCTTTTAATTTTACTCAGATTCACATAAGGAAAAATCAAAGAAAAATTTGACTGAAAACTTCACCTAGTGAAAACTTCCACGCATGATACATACTTTCATTTCAATAGGACTCTGTACATATAACAAAGCAACCCAGAATTTCTCCATCCAGTTCCTGCTGAAAGACAGGGTAAAACTGAACATAATTTCTTCATGGGACTCTCACCCATTTCTACCATGGCTGAATTTGATCCAAATTGCTTAACACTATTTTCCTTAAATATTCATTTTTCAGAGAAGGGGTTTATATAACCTGTCGCCTTATATTACAGTTGATGTAGAAAGTTTGTGACTGCAACCCTAAATGTTTTATCACCTGTCAGACATTTCAATGATAATAAAAAGTAACATCCTTTAAATTAATTAGTCATGATTAGGACTTCAAGCCCACAGGCCACTTCATTATGCAAAAATTATAAGTTAGCTATTTAAATTACCATTAAATTGATTCTTATGTTAATTGATATCTCACTTACAACCCCTGTTGTTAATTTCTATAGGATCTTATTAAGGTTTAACACAAGCAACTAAAATATTTTAACTAATCATTCAAATAAAGAAAATATACTGAAAAAATGATGATAAATAATTTTCTCTGCTTCCAATTTATTCTAAAACCAGGAATTACTTTAATAAAATATATCAGACATCACTCATGCAACCATATTAATACGCAAATTGTTGTGATTTCTCTATCCTGCTATCCAGCACAAGAAGAAAGTTCCTTCTTCTACACAAGAGCAACAGAGGTTTTCTGAGATAGGCGATGATTTGCACAGATATTGAAAAGCAGAACTTAGGTCATGGTATGTAATAAAATCAGTAATGGAGAATACTAATAGTGGAGACAGATATTCCAATTCATCTAAGTCACACATTAATACTTAGACAGGATACATGTCTTAGATTTTCAAGGGCTTTTTGCCTTGCCTATGGCAAAGGACCTAAATTCTTGGTCAAAGTGTAATTTATTCCTGAAGTTAGGATCTGCCAGCACAATAGTAGAATAGCCTTGTTTCTTTCTTCAAAGTGTTTCACTTCTTAGTATTCTGTTAAACAATATTTAAGTTAGCTGAGCTCAGTCTGTTGACCTTTCCCTTTCTGTTTCCAATATTTATAGTGAAATCTCAATCTGCTGGTTAACTTCTGTCCTGATTGTTAGGTTCCTGAATAATATAATGCATGTAAGAAATAGAGATATAGGGTTATATCCCAGCAGTGTTGTTGGAAATGGCTACGCTGTCAGTAATTCAAGACAAAATTTCTCTCTTGGTCCTTCCAAGAGAGTTCAGAGCCCCTATGATGAACAACACAGACTAGATCTGAAAAGAGAGACGTGAACATCCTATATATCTCAAATAGCCTCAAAGTTCTTGTCCATATCACCAATACCTTCAAACTTCATTCATGCTCCCAGGCATGCAAAAGATGCTTTTAGTGTCTTACTATTGAAAATACCACTCTGGTGGGCTCTGACACAACTCACAATGTTTCAGGCACTTTCAACTGAAAACCCAACAAAAGAAGAACAGTCCTAGGACTCCGAGCTGCCAGGTGGGGCCCTGGGACATGTTGAGTTCTGCACTGCAGAGGTGGCTGACCTCCTCTGAAGGAAGCAAGTTCTGTGAGAGCAAAACACTTGGCCAGGTTTATCTTGGAGCATACAGAGGCAAATGTTTAAATATCTTCTCTGAAACAAGAAGTCAGCTTTGATACCAACCTATACTTTAAACACTTGATACTTCATCTGTCACTACCATACACAGATAATTAAAACTTCTAAATACACCAGAGATTATAAAAATACTAAACATAGCTGAACTCTGGAGATTTTCAACTTGGTTTACAGAGGATACATTTTATCCCTGTCACTACAGCTGAGCAAGGTTAGCCTCCAATGGCTGCTGGGTCCAGAATCCTCTGAATCACTACTGGACAATGCAATCCATGCCATTGGGTGACAACATTTTTAAGTTGACAACACCCTACCTGGATTATTTATTCTCAACAGACATCTTTCATTGATGGGACTTCCACCTGACATTGTTGTAACAGAAGAAAAGCAAAATAAATACTTTCCTCTAAAGTACTAAATAGTGGTCTTCAGGCAAAAAGAACACAGTACTTCAGATGGTATCAAGGGTCAGATATTTTAACAACAGCTTTCATTATTCCCATTAGTCTATTAGTGACAGGGAAAAAATCTTAAATTAACCTGACCAAAGTATCTGTTTTAACTAGATTGCCTTAGATCCCATTGCACTCTCATGTGTTAATGGCTTTTTCCTGAGGAATGATATGTGAATAAATTAATACTACTGTAAGTAACAAGGGTTACTGAAAGACCAGATCTATAAAGGGTCAGTAAAGTAAAATTTAAACAGATAAGAATAAGACTCTATTATCATAGTGGTATAAGCCCTGAAATAATGTTCACATTTTATCATTATTTCTTTATTTTTATATTTGATGTTATTTGTTATTTTTTCAATTTATACTCTAAGAATATATTACAAATTATAGCAGCACCCAAGGGCATCACAATAATCAGGCTGGATAATTACTTTAATTTCTGGGTTTTAAAGCTCAATAGAAAATAAACTCCAAAAAATAAACAAACAAATCCCTCCCAGTACCCTGAAACTTGGCATCCAGGCCTTCAATGATTTATCTTGGGATTGATATGAAATTTTAAAATAAATTTTCAAAGAAAGCAGTTCCACTGCTCATGGTTTTTCTATAAAGGCTTTTTTTAGTATTTGTGTAAATTGAAAAGGTTGCCAGGTAAGCAGGAAAATTTGACAGGGAAGTAGTGCATAATATGGTTTAATTACTTTTGGCAGTATACATATATATTTCAAACAGCCAAGATATTTGAGTTGGAAAAAGGTTCTCAACACAGGTGTATTCATGTAGATTCTTTCTTAGCATAATCTGTCATAAAACAGTTATTTCATAAAATATGCTTTCAAGTACCTACTGCTTAATGTGCTCAAAACTTCCTAAATACATTTCCATATTTTCTTTGCTGGAAATGAGACATCTATCAGATTTTTCAGGTATAGCAATAGCACATCAATCTACAAAAAACTGTGGTGAGAGTAGTTAGTTTAGCTTGCATTTTCAAAATGCAAGCGGATTAATATGAATTTTTAACATCAATGTAGCACTTTTCAGGATAGATATCAAAGCTTCTTCATAGAATCATCACTGAATCATATAATCAGTGGAATGGATTGAATTGGAAGGGACCTTAAAGACCTAGTTGCAACTCCCCCTTCATGGGCAGGGACACCTTTCACTAGAGCAGGTTCCTCAAAACCCCATCCATCCTGGCCTTGAATACTGCCAGGGATGGGTCATCCACGACTGCCCTGGGCAACCTGTGCCAGTGCCCCACCACACTCATAGCACAGAATTCCCTCCTAATATCTAATACAAACTGACTCTCATAGTCTGAAGCCACTGCCCCCCCCCCCCACTATCACTACGTGCTCTTGTAAGGGTCTTTCTCCTCCACCCCGCTCCCCCCATGCCCTTTGACTCATATGTGCTACTGGATGAAGATTTATGTACAGAAAGGGATATAAACTCCACTGTGTTTCCAGTGTCTGATCCTGCTCACATATCTGGATTAGTCGTCCCTACTCCAAGATCAACATAGTCAGCTGGAGATATTCTGCATCAGATGCTTTTAAAATACCGTTCCTCTCACCTTTATACTGTTTGGTACGGGGTATGTTTTTTTACCCTGACTCGTTAGTCAGTCATGGGGTTACCTATTTAGTATTAGCCAAAGTTTATCTTAGAGAGTTCTCTAATGAAGTTTTCAGTCCATGGTGGAAAAAATTTCCTCAGGAATCCACACTGGAAATGGTTTTAGGGGAAGGTATCTTTTAAAAAAATAGAGTCAAATTTCTAACATTGAATAAACAAACGAGTCCAGTGTTTCAGTGGGGTGGAGTTAGTCTTCAGTGGGGAAAGATTTACAAATGGCTTCATGGTGCAGATAATAGTTCTCAAATAAATTGAGTTGTGGCTTCATTAAACAGCATCCTTTGCTTCTTTTCCCATTTACCTGGAACAGCCATAACTAGGATTAACTGTTGTGTGAGAATATAAAATAGAGAGACAGTCTCTAGAATTGCAGACCCTAAAGCTTTGTAGGGATTTAAAGATTATAACCAACACTTTGACCCGGCAGCAGATGGGTAGCCAGGGAAAAGCATGGACTATGAGTACAGTGTAGCATTCTGATAAAATGAACCATAACATTCAATACCAGATAAAGCTTCCATGGACATTGGCCTCCCAATGTTATGCTGTGTGCCAGCTCTACTCTTCGAAGACATTAATACTGTAACATTTCCTCAGCATCTGATATCTGGGCAATTTAGTTAAATAACCCAACTTCAGCTACCATCTCTGTGCAGATGAATCATATACATGTATCTCTAATGCTCTGTCCTGAAATTGATCTATGTGTTGAAAAGCTAAACCTTTATATCTCTTCATGGATGTGTCTTTCAACTTGAGTGCAACATGACTAGGAAAAACCTCTTTCCTTTCTGCCCTAGACTTTTCTCTGTTGCTATATGAGCAGCAGCACCATTCTGCCTGCTACTTATACCACTAACAGGGACATGATCCTTGCCTCAGATTTTAAGTTTTCATGCTCGAGCCATGGCTTGGCTTCACATATTATGGCACAGGTACTCTAAAAATCAACAGATGGTGCAGGCAGCCAGGGAGGATCAAGAAAATAATGAAACAATATTGGCCTTTATAACAACTATTTTGCACATCCTTGCAGGAAATGCAGGTTTTCGGGAGAATCCTCTCTATACAACTCTTCAAGGATTCTCTACCCTTTACCACCTCAAAAAAAGCCCTACTTGTCTTTGTGTACAAGGTACAGGCAGTGTTGTCTCCACTCAACCCTTATTCAATACCTAAAGATTGATGTTGACTCCTAGCAGGCCAACTTTCAAGTTTTTGTGTCTTCTTCTATGCTGCATCTCCTGATAAAGAGCAGATGACATGAATAACTCTGAAATTGCACATTATCCTCCTTTTGTATCCAAAATACTGTCCTTGTGACAGAGTTTTCCTGTTGCTCTGTTTTGTGCAGACCCAAGTACGATGCAGTCCTGGTCCAATGCCAGATGCTTCCTCAGTATTGTACTCAGCATCAATTTCTCTTAGCTGCATCTGAAGTGCCTTTTCATTGCTGTGACAAAGCATGCAGGATTCAAGAGGCATGAAGACGAGGAAGAAACCCTCTGTCCTTTGCAGTGGTGTCAGGTCCAGGCAGCTGAGTGTTTGAGTCCTTCCAAACTGACACATCAGAAAAGAAACTTTGATTCATGTTCCTGAAGGTGATTGTGCTGAGGTTAAAAGAAAATAGCTGATGTTTTTTTACTGGATCATTATTTCCAACAACTCCTCCCTTCACCCATTATCTGAAATACATTTTGATATACATTTTTCAGTTTTTGATGAAAGACTGGAAATTCTTAATGTTTTTCATTTATTGGTGTGGTTGGTTTTTTGTTTGTTTTTTTTTTTTTTCACAGAAGGATCTTTAGGGGTATGAAAAATATCTTTAAAGTATTTAATTTAATCTTTTTCTCTGAATCAAAAAGCAAAGGTGACATGTGGTAAACTAGGATCTTCATGGAAGAGCTCCATGTACCATGGGAAAGGTAGTAGGCAAAGGAAGCCTTTGAACTCTGAGTCTATTGGAGATGCCCTGGTTCAATCAGGAATTAATTCAGAGAAGTTCTGTGGCCTGCATTATGCAGTAGGTCAGACTAGAGGGTCACAATCATCTCTTTCAGCATAATAATCCATGAATCTGTAAGACCTACCATCTTTTACGGTTCATTTTTCCTAAATGCCAGTGTTTATTTGTATCTGTAACATTATTTGGTATAACACATATAGCTGGCAGGGTAAGTAAATGCTAACACTTGTGCTGAAATATTTTAATTTTATTTTTCATTAAAAAAAACCTAAACAAACAGAAAATGAGTCATAGATAATGTGATGAAAACTTACTTCAGATGTCATCCTAAAAGAAGCTGTAACTTACTTCTCTTTCCCTGGGTCTTTTTTTCCTAGGACAGAAGCTTTTGTTTTAAAATATTTTAACTGAGTCTAGGAGAGGATCTTGAGCTTTTGCATAGGGTCAGACTACAAGAAATTTGATTTAAATATCATCAGAACTTTAAATACATCTGTCACAGAGCTCTATAATTTTGGCAGTTAGAGGCCACCTTTATTCTGTGTAATGATGATGGTTTGACTTCGTTTGATTTTTCTTTTTCAACCAAATGAATGGTGCATCTTTCTTTAATTGTGATCTTCATCAACCATTTGGCCCAGTAATAGAATGCAAATTGAACTCTTCAAAAATTAATGCTAACATTTATTAAATAATGCATCATACAATAAGTTAATTTGAAATTCTAAGTTGAACTCCCTGCTCATAAGAGAGGGATATTTTTTTCCCTGTGTCATTTTCATAAAACATCTTTATAGTCTTTCTAAATACCTTGAATGTCATTCTTGGGTTTTGACATATTGATCTCCACTGAGGCTATTCATAAGGAGACATTGTTCCTGTTCCAGAGTTTTGAGATCTTCTATCCCTTGAATTCCTTCTATTCCTTCTATTTCCATAAAATCATTACTATTATTATTTTCTTAGTCTGAGCATCTTGGATAAAAGTATCAGTGGAATTCATCCATTTGGTAAAGATAGAAAAGCTCAGAACACCATACGATGACATTGGCAAACCAGCAGTAATATTGTGTCACTACAAAACACATCTCATTCTCCCGAGCATAGTATCACACTCAAAGACACCTTGCAAAATGTGGAGGGTTAATCACTTGGAGTATTTATATATACACATATATAAATGCCTGGCTTTTTTTAGTTATGATTTTAAGGAAAGCAGAATTAGATCCTGAACGCAGGCCACAGTTTATGTCTTCCTTTAGTCTGACTAAAAGAAATGCAGATTTTCATTTGCCTATATTTAACCATTCTGAGTGCATTTGGAATATGTGTTTTTCTAAGTCTTGCTTGGAGTTTTTCTTTTTTATCACACATTGAATGTGTACATGAGCTTTTTGCTTTCCGCTCGTTCATCCACTGGCCATGACCCAGGCAGGTGCTGAAACAGAGACTGGTAAAATAACTGAGTAGAAATAAATGCAGCAAAATGTAGTAAGGTCTGTTCAGTAGGAGAGGGCTTTTGCAAACACAAATGAAGCAAGATAACAAAACTATCCCTTGTTTGGCAATAACAAAGTCCTAAGTGAGTTGGCAAGCGGGCAAGCACAAGCTCTCCTTCCCCATCTCTGCAGCAGTCCTCAGTCTTCCCCTGCAGCCCTTGCTCTCTCACCAGAGCCAGCTGGGTCATGCTTTAACCTCCTTTGCTGCTGCACACTGTTGCATCAAGAGAGCAACATAGAAGTCAATGTTTGGAGGGAATGCATTAATAAAGCTATATATATATATGTATATATTCCCTTTGACATAATATTGTCACTAATGTGAATGAGGGTGCATTCTCTCTCAGTGGAGTTGTGAGTTTAGGTTATGTTTTTGCTTCTGGAATCTTAAGAATGTTTTCATGATTGTGTTTCAGATGAAGGTGGACCTTTAGGTCAGCCTGTTCTTTTGAAGGTGGACCTCTAGATCAGGTTGTTTTTAAGCAGTTGTTTTCAAGCAGTTGTTTTCTGTAGTGTCTGCAGTTTCTTGGAGTAGCAGCTTTGCCAAGCAGCCCACCAGCAGTGGCAGTGTGCACAGTCAATTGCCTTAACTGGGAGCAGAGTAACTGCGTGTAAGGTGGTAACCTGAAACACCTCCAGCCTGGTTTCATCATTCTTCCCTCATACAGCCTTGCTGGCCAAGATAACAGCACAGCTAACGGATGTCACTAGGAATGTGGAGATATGAGCTGAAGTTTTGTTTCTGACTTGTGTCTGGCTCCATTCGGCACATCAGGAAGCCAGCACTGTCTCTTTGAGCTGCAGCTGGATGTGCCATGGCTGCCTCACTCCCTCTCATGCTGCTGCTTTCAGAGACTGAGGAGTGTTACCTGCTTTTCAGCCTGATGCACTTCTCCACTGGGGAGGTACTTTTGTCTTTTCTGTTTCTGTTGACCAGAATTCACTTTACAGTTCAAAAGGCCACTACTTTATGAGTGGAAAAATGTGATCTATTTGAGTGTGATGGGCTCCTATATGAGCACAAATGATCTGGCAAATTTTGAAAAGAGAACATGTGGCCTGAATAATTAACAAAAGGAATTCACAAAGGTTTGGCTTGGCTTGCCTAATTTTTTTCTCTGATTTGTCTGTTCTTATAACTGCCACCTGTTCTTTTGTTTGCCTGTAGATCTGCAGTTTTTTAAAACTAGAAGAGACATAATGACAATTTAACTTGACTTTCTGTATAAAATAGAATCTATAATTTCACTGTTTCCAATGTTTTTGCAATAAAATGTAGCCTTTAGAAAGACATCAAGTGTAGCATTGCAGGTGATGTCTATCACCTCCTTAGGTAAAAACATATAGTTTATTATTTCCAATGTTTAGGGTATTATACAAATTCCACTTGGAATTTGTCTAGTTTTACCTGCTATATATTGAATTTTGTTCAGTCCTTGAAGGTAGAAAGAGCTCTCTGCTAGCAAAAATCTTTTGCCTCAGCACTTACTATAGGCTCTGATCAAGTTGCTTCTTTCATGTTCTTTTTGACAAACTAAAGAAATAAAGCTTTACATCTCTCTGCAAATAAGGCAAGATCTACATTTTCAATCAGAGCTTAAGTCAGTCTAGCAGTTCACCTATCTGGGAAGCATAATTTCTTCAGATGGTAAAATTGACAAAGAGATAGATAACAGGTTAGCAAAGGCATACAGAGCTTTTGGAAAACTCCATAGAAGAGTCTGGCACAATAAACACCTGAAGAAAAGTACAAAGATCAAGGTCTACAAAGCCATTGTACTGTCCACTCTTCTTTATGGCTCTGAATCCTGGGTTATCTATCGTCACCACCTGCGACTCCTCGAGCGCTTCCATCAGCGCTGCCTCCGGACAATCCTAAACATCCACTGGGCAGACTACGTGACTAATGTGTCTGTTCTGGAGCAGGCAGAGGTCACCAGCATTGAGGCCATGCTGCTGAGAACGCAGCTGCGCTGGGCAGGGCACGTCTCCAGGATGGAGGATCACCGCCTCCCTAAGATTGTGCTCTATGGTGAGCTTGCCACCGGCTGCCACAAGAGAGGAGCCCCGAAGAAGAGATACAAGGACTCCCTCAAACAACACCTCAGCCTTGGCCATATTGACCACCATCAATGGTCCACTCTGGCCTCCAATCAGGAGGCATCGAGGCACACGATCTATAATGCTGCTGCTTCCTTTGAGAGCGCATGCAGGATCAGTCTGGAAGAAAAAAGACAGCACAGAAAGAACCGTGCCTTGCCAATACAGCCTGTGGAGACTTTCCACTGTGCCTTTTGTGACTGCACTTGCCTATCGCGCATTGGCCTTTTTAGCCACCAGCGCGCTTGTAGCAAACGCGGGTAGAGCCCTTCTCAAA
Organism: Scytalopus superciliaris; assembly: GCA_013400415.1. Lineage (NCBI taxonomy): Eukaryota > Metazoa > Chordata > Aves > Passeriformes > Rhinocryptidae > Scytalopus > Scytalopus superciliaris. The sequence continues at coordinate 87,347 of VXBX01007758.1, read as the reverse complement.
TCTTCGTTCGCGAAGCCTAGCCATGATGTGACATTTTCAATCATTCCTATGGCCATTTACCAAAGTCTTTGTAATTCATTGAGGCCTGGTGTTCCAGAAAGAGTTGCACTAAGCCTGTAACAACTTACTTCTAAGAGTATTCACAAATATAGGTATACGGAGATGTCATCTGGCCACAAATTATCAATCTTGTGCCAGTGTAAAAAATGTCATTCAGCTTCAGTTTCAAATTCAGTGATACCAAAAACTTCTGAACTTTTTATTCATATGGGGAAAAGCTGTATCATATCACTCAGGTTTTCTACTTTTAATTACAATTTCTGCTGCAGAATACCTACAATTAAACAAATTAAATTCACCTCTGTTAGTAACAATAGATGAAGAAAGATGGTTGAATCCTACAGGGAATAAATAAAGTCTGCTTCCCACAGGAAAGGATCAAAGATAACAGCTAAGGTAGTGCAGAATAAAGATCTTTGAGCTTCCTTGGGCATACTGATAGGTGAAACCATACAGGTCATGGCAGTTCTTTGGAGATTTGTTTTGAGATTCATTTTCATTTCTAATCCAGTGCATGAGAGCAAGGAGGTCAAATGAATTGAAACAAACCCATGTTTCTCCTAAACCATTTACTGTGAAACTCCACCTACTAAAGACAAAGAAATAGCTTTGATTTAAATCACTTTTAATCAAATCACTTAGTCAAACCTCTCCATCTTCAAAATGAATCCTGCTGAGGGAGCATGTGAGCCCACAGCACCACAAAGAAAAGTGGCAATCTAGTTGGGAAATGCTTCCTATCATTTTGGCAGAATTACAGACTGCTTTGATTTGCAGCAGCATAGGTCTATTTACTTTTGCACACTGTGTATGTCCATGGCGTAATCATTATACTTAATTATTTACTTGATAGTAGTAAAGAATATATACCACCAGATTTAAACCTTTACTAGCAAAAAACTTGAGGGTAGGCTCTACTGTCCAGTCCACACATGCTGCATATAATCACACACAATTTTAACTCACACATAATCTGATGAAGTTACTGACTTCACTTAATGCTTTCTCAGTAGGAAGGAGTGGCAGTTTTGGGAGCCAGAACTCCTTTTTCTTAATTTGGGGAGACAGTGCATAGCCTGCTGAGTGATTTAGGTGCCTTCTTTCCCTCTCTCCCTTTTCTTCCTCCCTGAAGCTGCATGTAAATTGCAACCTCCTCTACAAGTCCTTCCTGCATTAGATTTCCACTCTGTGCAGCAAATTATAACACAACACACATGGAATTCATATATTTCCCTGCCCAAATTCACTTAAGTATTCTCCATACATTCATTGCAGAATAATCCACCAAATAAAGCATACCTCTGTATCTTTACTTATCACACGCATTGTTTCCTTATGGAGCATCAATCCAAAAATTCTCTTCTACATTATTAGGAAGAAAAAATAGTACTGCCAGAATTTAGTTGGCTTCAGCTGTAGATTTCTGTATCTTTATTTCTGTTGGTGTTTTTATTTTTTAAATGTGAGTTCAGCAAAATTCAGCCCAAAATTCATGTGTATTCTGAGATTCTCTACTATTTTTTTTCACGTGTATTTTTAAATAGACTTTTATCCCTAGGGATGCTTTTATCCTTCCTTCTTTCCTTCCTTCCTCCCTCCCTTCCTTCCTTCTTTCCTAGCTGAAAGTGGCTTGACTATTAAGATTTTACAAAGTAAAAAATATCTCTGGGTTTATAAGTCAGCCTCAAAATTACTGTTTTTCCACAAAGATCAATGTTATTCTTTGTGCATGTATGACTTGGTATAAGTTGGCATTGCCTGTCTTCTGTTACAGACTTAAAATTGATTCCTTCAGTGTGGTAAGGAAGAACATAGATTGAGTATATGCAATTTTGGTTTTAAATGTTGTACATGTGCTGTGCTATCTTTTTCTGTAGTGCAGCAGTAAATCCTTCCTATCACACTGAGAGGTAAGCATGTTCTATGTTTCAAGTTTTAATAAAAACATAATTAAAAATGCTTCTTATACTACAGTATATGTATGTAGTACACACTATTTCTATAACACAGTACATAATGAGTAATGTGATTACTTTAGATATAATATAGACCTCCTCAATATGAATATGAATTATGTCCATGCAATGGTTTTGTATATCTATCTTTTATTATGTGGTACAATTTGCTGTATATTCCTTAGGGCACAGCTTGAGCTCAGTTACCACCTCTGATTTTTGTGTGGATAATAAAATATTTATAGTCTTCAAAATTAGGTGCTGAGACAGTGATTAGTGTGGTATGACTGAACAACTGAATAGATAAGGGCATGACATTTTGCACATGCATTACCACATAGGGAACTTATGCACAGAAAATCCCAATTTGTGTGTATGTACATGCTTGTGATTCCAATTCAGCAGTTGCTTTCTTCTTACCCATGAAATTCCTCCTGTGGTTTTAACTGGGCATGGCATTCTTCTGTTTGGAAGATATTTGGCCACTACAACTCTGCTGTGTAGGATGCAGATGGGACACAGGTGAGGGAGGCTGTGATTTATTCTAAGTTTTCATTTAGATTACAGTATATAATTGCTTTGATGCAATTTTCTGTGTGCTCCTTTCTTTGGTGGATGATACCTTAAAACCCAACAGACCCTGAGGAGTTTGTGGCACTCCAGAAATGCCTTTGATCAAGTCCCTTTGCCAAAATACCTGCTCCCCTCATCACATCTTATATTGTGCTCCTAGTGGCCAGCTTTAACTGTAGACAATTTCAGTGTCTTATAGGGCACTTATGGATGTATGTTTTGGAGACAATTCAGGTCAGCAGTCCTGTGTTAAGGTAGAGAAACCTTTAAAGCCACTCATCTGTATCAATGAAATTTTAGGATGTGACCTTACTTTCCATGCCTTGTAGACATAGTACTGAATTCAGTACTTGCCTGCTTGGCTTGCTTGATTTTAATCTGTTTCTTCAAAGAGGTCACAAAAGCAGACATTGCTTTATGTAACCCATCATATCAGAAAGGTGTAAGTTTCTTCAGTCCCCAAAGATACTAGATGCAGGCTTATATCTATTGTACATTGAGATTGATTACAGAAAGCAAGTTGTCTGCCTGCACAGAGCCCTTGAGAATATAACCAAATTCTAGGATGATTCATTAATCTGTTTGGTATTTTTTTAATGGAAACACAATTTATTAATGTCTTGTCCTTAAAAATTGTGTGGGTTTTTTGTCAAAAAGCTTCTTCTATGAAAAAATAGTTACAAAGATAATTACAAAGAAAAATAATTACAAAGAAATTACAAATGATCCTACCACACTGTGAGTATTTGAAAGTAGCAGATAATGTAGCCAAAAAATTGATTGCATGATACCAACACAAAGGACTTGTACATTTGTCCATTCCTTTAAAACTAAAACGGTACTATCCTAAAGTATCCCAGTTATTGCTGCTCATGATTCCTCTTCTAGTATCCTTTTCTTCATGCTTAAAATCCTTGTTTCCTCCCTCCTTAGAAGTAACAGAAGTCGTCATTTCTGTGGCATATACATGTAATATAATAAGCTAGCTGTTAGCAACATGATTAGCTGAGGCTAGATTTATTTTCCCAACCAAACTGGGAAGATTTGGAATGGTGAAGCAGCATTGATCAGATGCTGTGTTTTGCCATTGGATATCTAATTTAATATTAGTTAAACTTGATCAACAATTCAAGAGTTTAGGGTCACATTATTAACAGAAAACATCAATCCTTTGGATAATTCAATTAAAAAACATCAATAAAAATCTAATTTCAAAAGTCACTACTATACCAATATACCATATCCGGCAGACAGAAACTGCTCAGCCACCATTGAATCATTGCCTGTTTTAATAAGTATTCAGAAATTATACTGAGACTTCAAAAGAAATTGTAAGGAATTGTTAGCAGGTTTATTAATGTTTTATGTTTTATTAAAAGTTTGGGTGTACATTTCACAATGAGCAACATCAAAAATCAGACTTTCTGCCTGTAATTTTGCTTCCTCCTGTCTTTCTGCCTTTGGGATTCGCTCTTTTCCTTTCATCAGCTGCCATTTTCAGCAGCATGCAGTAATTTCATGGCTCATTGCAAGCGCTGAAAACCTTTGAAACCACAAATGCTAACCTACCTGGCCTGCAGCCATTTAGGAAGAGATTAATTTAGCAAACAGAAGCAAAACACTTTCTACTTCTAGCCTGTGCATAATTTCACTTCTATCTATATTTATTTTACAGTGAGCAGCGTAATGACAATTTCAGTAATTGCAACTCTGTAAAAATTTGCCTACCTAGCTTATCTCACTATCACAAGACTGTGAGTCAGTCAGATTAGAAAAAGTACAGCATGTGAAACTGCATTGGTTGCCTTCCAAAAAATATGTGCCTTATATAAAACTTAAGTGATGCTTTGCACTTATTTGTATACTTATCTACAGGACAATGGATCCTCCATGATGTTTGCTTGAGATGTGTGTGCCTTTTTAATGCACTGTGATTTATGGGTGCTTTTTCCTGTACAAAAAGATCAGCAACACTACTAGGCTGCAAGTGCCAGCCCATTTCTGCAGACTTAGTTACAAATGGCTGTTATGGTGCTGTCAAGCGATTTGAACAGAACTGAAAGTCCATCTGGGGCAAATCTAAGCTATCATGCTTGGAATGAATTCAAATTCAAAATTAGCCTACAAACTGCTAGCTGAAAAAAAAAAGTTCAAAATGTTTTATTGTTTCTAATTTGACTCAAAGATCAAATTCTCTAAGTAAACACAGAAACTTTTCTTCTAATCCATTTTTTATTTCATTTGACCAGCATATTCAGAACAAGATGCATAATGCCAAACTTATAAATATTTATTTATACAGTAACATAGAAACTGTTAGATTTTCATGTTTCCCTGTGATTTCTCTCAGTGCTAAGCATCCTACTTCTTACCAAGTTTGCTGAGCACCAATGTTTCTATGTTTATCCTCTGACAAATGTAAATGTTATAATAATTGAACCCAAAGTCTTTGTTGCCATGTGCTATGTTAGGGGAAAAAAAAAAAAGAAAAAAACAAGGAGTTGTAATAACATTTTCAGATACACAGGAGAAAAAACATTTCTCTACACTTCCTGCGTCTGCCTTGATAGCCAGCATGATGGCCTCGGGTACGAGGAATCCCTAAGGTATCTCACAGCTCCTGACTTCTATATTGGTATCCTGGCACTGGTAGCAGGGCAATCTGGTGCCACTTCCTGGCAGTCATTGCTCTGGGCTGAGCTGGTTGGAAGGGACTTCAGTGACCTTGAATGACCTTGTGAATGGCCGTCACTGGGTAATGATTTTGACTGCAGGATTATGCAGTGGTACTTTCTGCCATGAGGGGCTGCAAGAAGATTGCTGCCAATGACATGGAGGGAGATGGAGTCAAAGCGAGAGAGTGGGCTCCTCGGCATTGGAGATGAAATGGTTTTAAGTGCACAGCTCTCCAACTTTTTACATGAGAGTAGTGAAAGAGCAATTGAATATCATTGTTAGCTTGCTTTGCTGCAATTCAGACACTTTTAGATCAGCAAAAGGAAAGTGTATAGCATTAAACTTGTTTATGCAGTGTTTTTATAATAGCTAATTCATTTAAGCATACAGATACACAGACGGCAGTGGGATGACTGGCCAACCCACACAGATGTACACCTCCAATCTGGCATCCCATAACATTCATAAAATATGTCAACACAGCCTGGATTCCTTCCATAGTTTATGTTAAACTATTGGTGTTCATACCATACAAGCAAAATATTTCATGTTGTTAAAATTTGTATCGCTAGTAAATAAAGAGAAAAACTAAACTAAACACATTCCCTCTAAATGCACAAGCCGTGTGCAGCAGCATTGAAGCAATATGTACTGTTTGTACTTTAGTAACATTACAGAAATTAACATTTCTAGAGCTGTTTATCATGCAGGCAAGTGGCAATATGGAGGTTCCTAGGTTTTATTAGTATTCTGCTTTCAGCAGTAATGTCCCTAGCACAGTGCCCTCTTTAGTTACTAGATTCCCAGTGCATGGGACTACACAGAGCAAGCAGGGAGGAAAAGGATGAGGTGAGGGACATGGCCATGTGCAGGAAGTACCATGGCCTAGTCATGCCCCTGTATTGCTGCCCCATTGCCTTGCACTGCCCCTTTCACTCACCCTGAGCTCTCAGCTACAGGCACCAGCAGTTGGCATAAAAAAGCTTTGTTTGGCATGGAATGTCCTTGAGCAGTGGGAAGGCAACAGCTCTGCTGAATATGAGTAAGTGCAGATGTTCTAGTGCAGGATAAAGGCCAAGAATGAGTCTGGTGTTCAGGTTGTAGGAATAAAAGCTGAATTCTATTTTTAGAGCCGAATTCATCCAGAACCCTGAATATAATGTATATTCACAGACAGAGTCCTCATGATCCACTGAGCACTTGAGAAGTCTTTGCACAATGCTGTCCCAGTGCTTGTTCCCCTGAGTACAACAGCAAACTTGTCCCACCTCCCATCAGCAGGGTCTTGCCACTCCCACTTTGCAGGAGACTGTGATGGTGTCAGCTGCTGTGGACAGTCAAGAAACTTGACTTCTGTTGGAGTAGCACAGCAAACATTTCCCTTTCTAAAAAGGAGAAACTAGAAGGGTCATTGCACGCTCATAATCAGGGGCTCTTGCTGGGGGCCTTTGACACCTTGGTGATTGCTCAGGTTTCTTTTTTGACTTGCTTACAGGGGATCTTCCCCAGACATATTTTCCAAGTTCCCTAAGTATGGCTGCTTAAAATGTTGGATCTCCATGGACCAATGATATTTATATCTTGTTATATATTTATATATTGTTATTAAATTATGAAATATTATTTTTGTGTTTAGATTGTTAATTTATGTCACTAATAAATTATATCACTAATATCTAACCATGTAAAGTAAAATAGATTTGTGTAGTACTGTGAGACACTGTAGTATATTATATATAGTAAAATAGATCTCTAACCACTATGTTTAATTAATAACATTCCCCATTAACACACATCTCTGCATTTCAGTAATTCCAGAGCTGTGACACAGACCAATCAAGTGAATGCTTAGTAAACAAATCATTATTTTGCTTGGGCCATGCAATGTAAAATACCTAGTGAAATTACTATTAGCATTAGTATTAGTGCTGTCTGCAGAAGCACTCTAGGATTAAGCAGATACTCAGGTGTACCCTCATCTTTCCTTGGTTAGCAAACATGCCCATCAAAATATAGGACTACTGTGGAGGGAAGACAGCAGTACTTGATCATTAATACAAAAATGCAAAAAATACACTGCTATTAGACATGCAGAAGTCAGTAAAACCACATGCTGCTTGTAGAGGATTGAATTATCTTCAAGCACTACCATCTAATTAAATATGTATATATTTCTAGGGCTTGAGCTCTGGAAAGAATTCCCATTCAAAAGAGAGTTTAAACATATGCTTAACTGCAGAATGGGGGCTTGGAGGAGGTATTAGTATGTGTAGTCAAAAAGTACATTTAGCAGATGAGAAGAAAAAACTTGTTTCACAATCAAGACTGCTGACAGTTTGCTATAGGTTAATCAATTGCCTGGTTTCATTACTTCATTTGAAGCTCTTTTTTTTTTCTTTTCTGTTAGATGGTACAAAACATTGTTATAAACAAGAAAATTGTTCTTTTTGATTAACAGATGGCTTGAGACTAGCCAAAAAAGTTATTATTTTTTAAATTAAAGGAAAAGCACTCCTTGTTGATACCTTCTATGACGCAGTTCATCCAAGGAAAAAGTTATTAAAATGAAATTATAAACTTGTGAAAAACAGGATTTATAATGGAAACACGGATGCAGCCATAACTATAACCGTGCCATCTATGCTGCTATTATTTACTATGGTAACATTATAAAAAAAACCCTACACTGTTTGGGCCATTATCCTTACAGTTTTCTTTTCAATACAAATCATTATATTTATTATCTGTCTTCTTGTATAGAGGGTATGGAAAAGGCCAATCAAAAGCAGAAGAAGCCTGCTTTTCAAAAGGAAATTGGACCTATTTCTAATTCTTCTTCTTTATCAACTACTAGGAGAGCAGACATTTTTGTGAAAAATTGTTTCATGTAAGATAAAAGTGCAGATTATTGGTGAGAAAATTGCACACTCTTCCCTACATCTTGAAGATTCTTGGGAGATACTGCCAGTTTTCCTAAGAGATTTTTATCTTATTCACAAATGCCTTTCCTTACAGGCTTCAAGCAGCAGGTGCTAAGGCTCTGAGTATTTATATGGGAATACACTGCATAATTCAGCTATTGTGACTCAGAGAGATGTCTTAGCAATGTAGTACCTTAGAATGAATATCACACAGTGTATTGGAAAAAAACAGTATTTTTAGAAATAAGCCCTTCTAATTTACAAGGGGAAGAAAAAACTGAATTTGTGCTTGTTTCTCTCTTTCATGACTTCTTTCTTTCTTTCTTTCTCTGTGTCTGGAAAAAGTATGAATCTCAACACTATTATTCTTACCTCCTTGGAAATTATCATAAACATAAAACATGGAAAAAGCCTTGAAATTTTATTTAGACAGTGTTCCATGACTGTTGACGCATCACAAATTTGAGATGAAGCATCAATGTATGTGGAACCTCTTTCTTTTTCCTTCTGAAACACCCATTTGACTTAGAGATCCTTTTAATATAACACAGTATGATTAATCCATATTTATAGTAACTTTTTACTGTGTTCTGTTTATCTGTGGTACGATACCACGTATTAAAAACATGGCTGGGAACTGTAGTGAGTCAATATTAATAACGATGGTTTAATACTGTTATCTGCATGACAACTATGCTTAATTCAGTAAACATTCCTGACATTGTAAACATGGCCAGTATAACTGTTAATACAAAGTAGGCAAAATGATTGACAAATAATATGTTTAGAAATACAGGTCTCTTAGACACTATGGATCAGTTGTTTACTGATAACTGGCAGGATGCTCTGACTTGATTTCCACCAGTTAAACTAAAGAAGGAAAAAAAAAAAGCCACTTTATGACTGCTGTTTGATGAAACAATATTCCTGGGGTTTTTTTTCAGACTATGCTGCCAGTACAGGAGTATCAGCTCTGTACAAGAAAGCTGTGTCACAACTGGAAAATGATAATGCTGCTAAGACACAGTCGTGTTTCTCAAGTCACAACACCCAAAGCACTTCACAACATTTGATGATTGCTTATGACAATTAAAACTCGCTGTATTTATTAGGAAAGCAGACATTGAACCTAAGAGTTAACCTAAATGGATTTTATTTTAGACTACCTATTGTTATCTCACAATATGTCAATACTACGTGCTTCAAAAGAATGGATAGGAAATGTTTATCAGTAGACAATGAAGGCAAATAGATTGTTTATGACAGTATAGGGAATACATTTCTTGGCAAGATTTTGAAGTGCAGTCAGGAGGGTCATTCTTGTGGCTGCTTTTGTTGACATTCATCATAACTGAACATCTAGATTGTAAAATATGTTATATTTTTGCACCAAGTGATTCGCTAGGTGCAGCGTACTGTGTTTGTATTGGACTTCGATGGCACAGTCACAAAAGATAGGATGTTCAAATACTGCATATGCCACTGCTGCTTCTATTTACAGTGTTTCTTGAATTGCTCATTGCAATTTACAAATCATTACCAAGCTTTAATTTGTTTTTTCCCTCTCAAATTTTCTGAGTATAGCTGGATATATCTTTTCAATATTCATGATTTTCCCTTAATTTTTACATTAAAGCCTAGGATCATATTTTGAAAACAAATAAACAAGGCAAAGGCATTTTTATATATATTTTTAAATGCCACACAACATAAAGGAATATTCATATTTCAGTTTGAGCTTATTTGCAAATTCTTAGATAGTTTTTGTTAACTATTGTCTTGATGCATTAATTTTACCACATCACAAATCCAATGTCGGGCAAGGTAAGATCATGTAGTGGATATAATCAAGGAATATTGCTGTTGTGAGGATCACAGGAATATAGCTCGTTTCATAAAAATATTGCATTTAGTATCACCCCATTTTGCATGTTAATGCCTCATTAGTAGAATAGGGAATTCCAGTTTTTACAAGGTCTATAAAAATTGCTGAACAATAGACAGCAAAAGAAAGCCTGGAGAAGCAACAGCCTCATCACTAGCCAGACGTTTTATTTCAGTTATTTCAGCAGTGCACCAGAACCTTTACAAATCATCACCAAAAATAACAGTCTCAATGTGCGTAACCATCGCAGATAGTACGACACATTCCATTTATTACTGAAGTTATTAATGGTATAGTATTTACAAGACTTACAAATGACATTTCCTTTATTTACTGCAACTTACATGGCTGTTTCACTCTACCCTGAGCTTGCCCTAAGGAACCTGTTAATGATATTTATCTTTTTCATTTTAAGTAGTCACTGCTTCTCTTGTTTCAGAACAGGCTGGCTTTGTTCAGCTGCTTCTTTGCTGAGCCCTGCATCGAGCAGTGGTAGCACAGACCTGCACAGCCTCCCACCATGCTCCATCCTTCTACAAAATGACCATAAGCAAGATTTAGGCTAGTTAGAGCACACATATTTTTTATTCCTTGCATAGGTTCATCACGGGTTGAAAGTGGATATAAAATAAAGGCTGTTCTGATTTGGCATCATCTCGTACCTACTTCGCACTCAGCAGTGTGAGTCCACAGCTGGTTTAGAGCAAAACAAATTCAGGCATTATCAGCACAGATACATTTTTACAGAACAAAGTATTGTCAGCATGCCACACTCTCCATGTTTGATTAATGTGCACATTCAATACAAATCAGGATGGTCCTTCAAAGAGCTCAGTTCACGTAATTGAGGCCAAATTTTAGAAACTGCTGATTGGTGAGATGATTTTGAAAATGTGGCACTTTACACAGAGATCGGTGCCTTGCTGCTTTAATGTCATACAAGGTGTCAGAGATCTTTCTGTTCAGATCTGTTGTTTGAAGGTGGAATCTTAGGATGCACACAGGTGAGAGGGGCGTCGTCACTGCTCCCATATGTGCTTTAATAACACAAAATGAATTATTTAAACATCACAGCACTTCTGTGAAGGAAACAGTAACACACTAGTCTGAAAGGGTGGAAAACCTGAAATAAGAACCCAATTGTGATATAAGAGTAAATATCTTTGACTCCTGATTTGCAGGCCAAAATGCAGAGAGGAAATATCAGATGATCCACTCAAACTTTTAAGGGACATTAATGAAGTCCAAGAAAGTGCAGCTCACAGGATAAGAAGCCAGAAGAAGGAAGCTGGAGGTTCATGATAGGACAGGGAAACTATGCTAACGGAACAGATATGTAGGGGGAACCGTAAGTTACAAAACCGGAGGCTGATTTCTTACAGACTTCTCTTTTTGACCTTGCAGTCTAGCCACAAGACCATGCTCCTTTTTTCCACTTATTAGAAGTATTAGCCTTTTAATCAAATTTACATAAATTAAAAATGTCAGAAATATAAAAAAAAATAAATAAAAAAAATCTAGGTGAAAATTTTGGGAACTGAAATGCCATGAAAACATTTATGTATAAAAAGCTAACTAAGAATTTATCATAAAGTTAGTGTAATGAGTGAAAAGTAGACTGAATAGTAGACAAAGTCCTTTTGGATTTCCTAACTATATTATATCCAGATACAATGCAGAGGAAGAAATGCGCCTTTAAATGAGTCTACATGTAAATAAACCCTCAATAAACTCTTCAATTTGGCTAAATCAGAGAAGAAAGCAGCTTTGTTCCACTGCATTTCAAAGGGCATTAAAGATGCTTGGAGCTGCACGTATATAAAAACCCCACCCTCTCCATTGCTCTCAACATTGAAATCCATTATATTCACTAAAAAGGACTTGGCACGAAAATATCTGAAAGATTAAAAGTATTTGGAGATGTTTAAATCATCAGCCTTTACTGATAGGTACTTCAAGGGAAATCACCTAACATTTAGATCAGATACCTAGCATCCAATCTGAAAGAAAGCTATTAAAATTGTTCTTGCTCTCCTTTGTAAGTTTGCCAGAGTCTCACATGGTATGGTGCATCATATTGGCATACAGCATGATGCTGCATAAACAACAGGGCTGTATTGTACATCACCAGAAATATGTGAAAATTCATTTGGATCTGCCACCAGCTATCAATTTCAACAAGGAATGTATCTGGTTTGGCTTAATTAGAAAGGATGAAAGCAGGGCATACGGGTCAGCCTGCCCAGTGGTTGCACAGCATTGGAAGCTGTGCTCTGCTGCAAACATTTTCTTGACAAAACATTCCACTTCCCACTTCAGTGTCATTAACCGTATCTGATACAACTCTCATAGTCACAGTTTGCAGAGTGACTTAAAAAACAGATATTCAGGTTTTGTTTTCCAGATCAGCCAGAGGAATATGTTCTTCTTTCCCCTTACACAGTCTCAGGGATGGTATTTTTCTGGCTTCAGTGGTGTTCTGGCTTCTGTTTCAGAGTGATGCAAAAGAAAGTAAACTCAAAATTCTAAGAAAAGTTACTCTTTGACTCTGAAACTTGGTGTCATTGCATTTTCCACCTAAGATATGGCCTTCTGTGTTTGAGTTTTGTATATTTGTGTGGGGTAAACATATATATATGCACACACAAGCACATACATATATATGTTTATATGCTATTACACAGATCAGAATTATAATGCTTTTCATACAGAATCATCCTCTAACTACCATTAAAAAGAAAAAAAATATTCCTCTCCTTACTTCATTTATTTTAGGGCTACTTTTGATTTTTTTCATAAATTTCAAAAACTGCACGGAAAATAGATTTTTAAAAATCCTTTAAATTTTCTTATGCCTTTAGCTTCATGCTGTTCCCAGTGCAGTTACATTTTACAAAGCAATTTCATTACTAATGCCCACCCAGTTAGTTTGTGACCTGTTCTTTTACTAGTCTAAAGGTGACTTTCATTTTCATGTTGACTTTACTCTGTGCCCGTTTGGAGGTTCATTCAGTGAAATAAAATTGTCTTGCAATTATTTCTACTTAGAGAAATATGACAGCTAGAATTTTTATGTTAATTAATCTTTGTGGGGTTTTTTATTATTGTGCGTCTGCCTATCATAAATTTCCTTGCAATCCAGTTTTAATGCAATCTATAAATTATTGTGGTTTCTCCCAGGCCCAGCATGCCTTGCAAATAGTTAACTTTGCACAGATTTCTGTTGTTTGCTGTAGTATCACCATATGTGTAATTCAGCAGGAATGTTTTGCATCTCTGAAAACGCACATGATTAGGAAGGTTACTCGTCATTAATGAGTATGTGGTCAGATCATAATCTTATTATAAGTGTCTGTAAAAAGATCAAAATACATTTTAAAAACCTAAAAAGTAATATCTAATCCAGTGCATACTGGACTGAAGAAAACAAAGAGTGCATTATGTTTCTTCTTGTTTTGCTGGCTCAGTGAAATTAGGAAGCCACTGCTTCCTCACCTGCATGCCCAGTTAAGGGCCATCTGTTTCCTGTTTAAATGTAGTATCTTACATGGTTTTTCCAAAACCTCTTGCATTAATCAACACAATCCCAATAAACAGAAGCACCAAATCTTGCTTATCTTTCTTACTCAAGAAAACCTTCCGGTAGTTGCAACTTGAACACATTCGCGCTTTACTGCAGCGTTTTGTTTACAGCAACATTTGCTTTTGTTTGCTGCATTTTTAAAATTTCTCGTCTACTTCTAGGCTGATTTTGCAAGCTTTCTGCTTGAACTCCTTTCTGCTACTGTGGATTAAACCAATAATATGTTGATTTTTTTCACTAGTGATTTTAATCTGAGTCTGATGTCATGTGTTGGACTTAAACATGTTCATGAATGTTATTATGAATTTAACACTGAGTTAAAGTTAATCAGGTTAAATGTATCCTTCATGTTATACTTTGATGAAGGTAACAAAGGACTCCTTATTAACATGGTTTAGATTTACAGAAAATCATTGGTGAATGGATACTTCTGGTAGGAAGAATCAATGAGCCAAATTGGTTACTTGGATTGGGATGAGATTTACACAGAGAAATGATACTTTTTATTATATAAAATAATTACAGTATTATGATGCCACCACAATGAATGCAGACACTATAAATATCAGGTCTCATCTTTAGAAAATATTCTTTAATAAAGTACCATTATCATTGATATCAGGATACTTTTTTCATTTAATTTTAAATAAAGATGAAGACTAATGAATAGAGGCAAAAAGTAGGGAAGAAAAGTAGCTTACAAAAATGACTGAGTGAAGTATTTAATTTCATAAATACATGTACATACACACAAAGAAAGGCTTTGCAAGAACTTTATTAAGGTTTTCAGAATCAGCCACTCAAATTGTGGAAAAGATGTCTTAAGCATCATTGATCTGGCTCATTCTTTGCATTCATTCTGGTACAGCCCTTAACTGCATGGCTAGCATCTAGCAGTACATAAAGCTCTACCTCATCCATCGTACCTGATGGACAGCCTCCACTTCACAAGCTTTTGTTTCGTATTTTATTGTCTCCTCACTGTTCAGTGTGTGCTGTGAGACTATATTTATTGCGTGCTTTTCATGCCTTCCCTAAGGCAGTTGGTTATTTTTAGGTTTGTCTCTGGTGCTCATTGGTAGCAGCTTAGCTGTAATAGCAGAAGGGAGAGTCATGCAACTGCTGCAGTGGCATAACATGGCAATGCAACACTCCCAAGTGCATGCCATGCAGTGTCTCCTACAAATCCTGCCCTACCAGCAGTGCATCTGAGTGCTTTGAGAATTTGTTTTTCTCAAAAAGCAGGGTTTGTTCTCAATAAGTTTCATTATGTGGGTAGTTATGGTACTGTTATTATTTCCAGACTAAAGATGAAACAAATTTTGATGAAAATAGAAAGCTTGCTCTAATTTTGGACTCTCAACCAGAGATGCTTAGGATCTGAGTTTTCTGAGTCCTTGGGAAGACTCTGTGGCATCGCTGCACACAAACAAACACGCTTTCATTTTGGTCAGACTTAAATCTTTAATATTTCCACTAGTCAAACATCCCAGTTTGAAATTAGAACCTAGGAAGCAAATAAAATATAGTTATTCACATCTTATGGAAAGTCTGGTTTAAGTGATTGCCCAGCACCACTCAATCTTTGTGCCACTTTATGCCATACATTTTGTTTCAGCCAACCCTTTTCTCTGTAGTCCTAATTGTACAATTGTAGGATGGCCTGGGTTGGAAGGGATTTAAAGATCATCTAGTTCTACTCCCCTTCCATGGGCAGAGACACCTTCCAGTGGACCAGGTTGCTCAAAGCCCCAACAAACTCAGCCTTGAATACTACCAGGGACAGGGCATCCACAGTTTTCTGGACAACCTGTTCTCATGCCTCAACACCCTCATAGTAAAGAATTTCTTCCTAATATCTAATGTAATTCCATGTCCATTCTGCACACAGATATCTGACCTTTCTTATCTCCAGTCTGGTGAGTTACTTGATGCCATTATTTCATCCTGAGATGTGTACTCAGTTTCATGACACCTCTCGTTTCAACTGATCACATGAAAGGTTGGACGTAGCTACTTGTGACCTCCCTGACATGCTCCTTGAAGCCTACATCCTGCAGAGCAGCAGTGCATGCAGGTTACAGCAAGGACTGGGACAAATTTTGTAGAAGAACTGTTTTGCACAGTTCCTTTGCAGACCTGGGACCAGCAAATTTACACTGGCTGCACATTTGTAGGATGAGGACTTACTCCCGCATCAGTTCTACTCTCCTAGCTCAGTGACTGTGAGACTACAGCTGGAGAACAGATCATAGGGAAAACAAAGAGATTAGGTGGCCTGCTTGTCTGCCTTCACCGCCTACACTGGCATATATTGCCATTTAAGTGGTCTGACTTTCAACAGCAAATCGAGCTGAGCCCAGGCTGCCTTTATCTTGCCTGTAGGCTGCATACATAGGTTGCTTAGTCCAAGCCATAGGCTTGCCTCAGTGCAAAGAAAAGGAGATTCCTCACAGCAGTGATACCAGTATTTTTCAATATGAGCAAAATAGGGCTTAGTTACCCACACTGAAACTTTGTCAAAGAATCCAGCCTAGGGCAGACAGAAGGTGAGCATTATTTTATCCCAAATAGACGAAATTTGTCTAAGCTCTAAGTCACTGAAATCAGCAGTGTCTGGTAAATGAGAGGCTGTGTTTCCAGTCCCACTTACAATGTGCTGAAAAAACACCATGAATGCAAAATGAAAGCTATTAAAGCTGGGTCAGAAGAAGAGAAGATCACGGCTCAGGACAAGTAAGTTATTTCAGCTTGTGAGTTAAATAAGTAAGGATAATAAACAGAGACTGGCATAAAGGGTTAAAGCTTATACAGCTGTTTCATCCTGAGTGTATTGAATGGAGATAATATTGTTAGTTGACTTAAATAACTTACATTTCTATAAAATAGGGCAATTTTATAAGTTTATAGAAGCAACAAAGAATGTAAAGCAAGTTATATAAAGAAAAAAACAATCAAAATTAACATTTCTATAAAAAACAAGGATGCTGACAGAAATATTTTTATAGAAGATGAAACATGGGGCCCAATTTATAAGGGAAACTTAAGGATTACAATGACACCTAAGTCCAACATTTAGGTACTGCTGGTATCTAATGATATGGTATCACCTTATCTAATCCTGTAGGTACCTCAGCTTCCCTGGCACCTTGAGAAAGCAAGAAACTCCTAAATCCAGAGAGGCCAAAACACCCAGGCTCACTATTCATACCCTTAATTGTCACAGGTTAATCTTGCTCTGTTTAAGCCACCAGTAGGGCTGGATCTAGCCGGCTAAGGTAACATGGAAGAAGAGGAAGAGAGAGTAACTGCACTTACATTTTTAACTAAAGAGTCAGTGGCTTTTTTTGTTAAATAGGACTGTGAAAGGTCCAGCTTTAAATCTTCCCTTCCTGTTTGGCCCTTACATCACATCTTTTGGTTCCTCAGAGAATGCCCTTGGCTGCAAGGTGACCTGCAATGGGACTTCCTATAACGTGAATCTATATGACATGATGCAATATTTATTTAGGCCAGTGAATGGATAAAGGCAAGAAAATGACTCTGTAATGTGATTTTTTAAAGACACTTGAATAAGACGAACATAAATAAAACTGTCTCCTTAAAAAGGTCATCATTCTGCTTTCATGAATGCAATTCTTCATACCCACACCTTCCTATTTGCTCCATAGGGGACCCCTGAGAACTGGCCAAATCAGGACTGGGAACTCCATTAGATGGCAGGATGCTTTAACTTGACAAAGTTCAACACAGCAGCCTATAAATCTCTCTGTTCACTTCCCCCTGGAGATGACTTCCTTCCTTGTTTCCTGTAGCTGGATATGTGCTGTGTAGGAGAGGCAGCAGGGTGACTACTTGGTGTAAATCCTTCTCTCCACCTGCTGATATCTTTAATTAAAATTAACCTTTCAATATTATATCTGAACTGACATACTCCTGACTTCACACTACCTGTCTCTCTTCTAGTCTTCTGAAGGCAGACTGGTAAAGCTGCAATGCATCGTATTACCTAACACAGTAAATGCGCAACCTTCTTCTTCTAGTGAGTCTTCTCCATGAGCCTCATATTAAGACCAAACATGATACCATAGATACTGGAAATTAAAAATGAAAAGTTTTTTTGAGTAACATTCCAGCAACCACTTGCTAGAAGGGACATTTTCTAGAAGAAACAGCTCAAACAACATCTGTCTCTGAAGTGAAGTCTCTGTTTTGGAACTGGAGCAGCCTCCCTTCTTATGGAAGCAAAAGACATTTTCTCTTTAATTCATCCTAAAGAATCAGGGGAAGATTGCTAACATGCACCAGTGCATGCTCACTCATTTTTCTGCTTCACCTTACAGTTCTTCCCTATATACCACATTAAAAAATTCAGATTAAATCAAAAGGAAGTCAGAAAAGAGGTAAGCTCCAGTGCAAGGATCCTCTACATGGTGCTTCTTATGCAACTTTAGCTTATACAACAGAATGCATAATACACTAGTCGCTAGGTTTTTACTTTTATAATTTCAATGGCCAAAGCACTGAAAAACACATCCACCAGCCAAACATTAGGCACTTTGTTCTTCACTCTGTCTCGTATTTTTCTTTCATCCCTTCTCTTTTGACCTTCCCTTTCTCATTTCCAGTTCTTTGTCCCTCTTTCCAGTATTATAATGCCTTTCACTTCTTACTAAACTTCAGTTCTACTTCCAGTCACTGTGGAACTTGTTTAGTTTTCCCTTCTTCTTCTTCTGTCATATTCTGGTTTTCTCTTTATAGCATGACCTCTCTTCCTCTTGCTGATACATTAATTTCTCTGGTCACCCAAATACTTTACTACTTCTTCTCTGTAGAGATTCCATTATCTTTCTCTCTTTGTCTGCCTTCCATCCTTCCTTCAGTTTTCTTCTTCTTCAGACACGTTTCCTTTGTCTTATTACTCTTCCAGAATATTTCCTTTCTGACATTAATTGAGAAAGTTGTATTCATTGTCTTGCTTTCCCACAGACTCAATTCTCTCTCATCTCTCCCTTTTTGACTTGTAAATACTTAGAAGACACAAATATCCATCCAGGAACAGGAGTAATTTAGGCCCACCAAATACTGTTGATCAGGTGCAGGTGAGAGAAATGAAGAGAACAGCTGGGCTGATCAGGATCATACAGTTTGCTAACACAGAACTGCCTGAGAATAAAATAAGCTCACTAGTTTTGAGGATCTCCAAAACTCATCAGTGCTGCCTACAGCTTAAAGGGGCAACCTGAGGAGATGCGAGGAGAGGAACATGGAAAAGGCGGGAAGATAAAGTAGGGGAATACTAATTTTATAGTACGTTTCTTTATGCCTTTCAGATCATGAACATTTTGGGTCTGTTAAAGCAGCTAGAGACAGCCATTTACAGCTATAGTTAGAAACTTCTCAAAGTTGTGTTATGAAGTACATTGTTGGCTCTGTTAGGGTTATTTCAAACCTGGGAAAAAAGTTAATTTCTCCCAGAACAAAGTTATCATAATTTGATAGCATATGTCTACCATAATTATGCTTTTTCTTTGGAGTCCTTCCAGCAGGTAGTTTTAGGAGACTATTTAAGACAGCCCTTTCTCTCTACTACATTAATGGGAACATGGTGATTTTGATTACTATTGCCCCCTTTTTAACTTTTTAAATGTTATTTTTAAAACTGAGGGTTGGGGGTTTTATTTTTCCAATTCAGCTTTCAGAGAGCAAAATGAAGGTCTGGCACTCCAGGGTGTATGTTAGCTACAGGATAATGTTTGTGGCAGAGAAGTATACAAGGCAAAGAAATGGCTTTTGTGGGTGATTAAATACTGAAGTGAAGCTGAGGTGTTTGATAACCATAGAAACTATTTATTGTGTGTATACTCCAGTGCCATGAACATTATTCCTATTATACAACAAGACAAAGGAAGATTCAACAAACCATAACAAGAGAAGGATGAAGGGTTCTTTTGGTTGTTGCTTTATTGTTTGATGGAAATTTGAAAGTTCAGTTTCATTTTTTGATTTTCCTAACATTTCCTTTCATGGTGAAGAGTGGCAGGGGAGGTTTTTCAGGCGAAAAGACAGAGATTGGCCTGCAAATGGCTGTAGTAGGAACTGAATCCTAAATAAATGTGGGGAGTTATCATATGTTATTATCAAACAGCAGTGCTCACTGTTTTGCTGGGACTCCAAGAAAGACCATGTTAATAGCATTCATTAAAAGTATTTCTTTACATTGTGATAAATAAGCCTAGAAAAATAATCAAGTATTACTAAGTTGAAAAAACCCAATGCTGTGATATATTAAGAAGATAATGGGAATATGCATCTAGTACATATTATATTAATCCTCATGATAGCAGTGAAAGTTCAGGAAATATTGCAAGACCAAGCTCAAAATTGCTACTTAGATTCTAACCAGCAGTTCCTTTTGCTAGTTCTCTGCTTGTTTCCTGCCATTTCTGTGGAGTATTTTGTTCTTTTGGGATGGCCCTCAGTGCTACCCAGTGATGTCCATCAAGACCTATGCCTGTCCTTAAAGGCAACTAAAAAATACAATGAGCTTTGAATAAAAAAGATCCACTGTATGGGAATACATACCTGTTTCTTACTGTCATTACTTAATAGGTATAATTTCCCCTTGAAATCACTTGAGTTGCTAAAAAGAGCTGAAACAAAACAGTGTGGCTAAAATGACCAACAACCCAGTGAAAACCCTACGCAGAGAAAATTTGTCACAGCCAACCCCACCACTGGTCTTTGTTTGTAAATGTTGCCCATTAAACAATTATGAGCAGAGAACATATATTTGTGAATTGTGAACTCTGCAAATAACTTGCCCTAAATAGACAAAGCCTGCTTTGTTAAATCGTGAGAAATAATTTAACCATCTGTAGTCACAACAACCCTGTGAGCAGCAGCTATATTTACAACTCTTCAGAGTGGGGGAATTCAGAGAGAAAAATGTCTTGCATCAATGGCAAAACATGAATTAACTTAAAGCAAAACAAGCAACTGTTAATTGTGCTATGATATTGTTGCTGTGTTTGCACATCTCCTAACAGAAAAATAGTACAAATTCCATGGGACTTTTTATTACTTTAATGAATTAACATTAAATGAATTTTAATGTTGACAACACTTGCTGTTTGCCTATAGGCATTCCTTCAGACTGGTCTGGGTCTAAAGTTATTTAAGTCATTAAAATAGTATCTGAGCATATTGTTGAGTACTTGTAGCTTTGAAAGGTGCTGGACTGTCATCACAAGCTCAGTTATGAGGGAGGGATACTAAGGGGCCTTGCTTCTGCCAGCCACTACACAGTAGCAGTGCATGGTCCCACTGCAGGGTCTCTCCCTGTCTGTGCTGCATTGGATGATGGCAAAGGCAGGTTCCATGGCCCTCCATCCCCTCCTGCTCATGCCCAGAACCTATTTCCTCACTATTGATATGTTAGTTGTTGCCAGACAAGTTTCCTCTGTTTTACATATCAATGCCCTATCTGGTGAGACTCAGCACCTTAACAAGCACATCTTATTTGGATGATTGGTTATTTTAAGTACCCTTGAAATGCATGCCAGTTTTTGTTCAAAAAGAATGCATTTTCTTATTTTTTCCTTTTTTTTTTTTTTTTGGTCCGGGTTTTATATTATTTACAGCATCTAAACATTTATATCTGTTGTTGAATTGTATATTAAAAAATATAAAATGAAGTAATGGAAGTTTATTCTAGTGCTTAATATAGACACACAAAACAACCGTATGGACTCAATGAATCTTGACGTTGTTTTTTAAGTGCAAATTTCCATATGAATTATGGGATAATATTTCTGCTCTTGAGTGGAAATCAGTGAATACTGATTTCTTTGTGGTATTCAGTGCTAATGTGCATATTTAAATGACAAATAAAGTTCTACTTATTCTAAATTATCTTAAATGACTATAGGATATGAAAAAATACTGTTACATTCAGATACATTTAGAAGAGGGTTTTCATTCTCCTATGATGTGACCTAATTTCAAAAAAATTGAGACTGGGAGTTGTGCTCTCCTTGTTTTACACAGCAGATGTTAATGCCATTATCTACTTAATTTGAAAGCTGCAGAGATTTCCACTCTGTTTCTTCCTTTGAGTGTCATTGCTGTATAAAAAATACTATCAAGTGTAACAAAGGTCATTTAAAGTTAGACCCAAAATTCTGTCCTGGCCTTACAAATAATAACCTCTTCTTTAAAATCAGATGAATGAGTATGGCCATAACATGACTATTGCACAAGGCTGCATAGAATAATAGAATAACTGAACTGGGATTGTTATCAGAAAAAAAAACCATCATAAGATTCCTTACGGCCTTATTATCCCCTAGTATATGCACTTTCTTGAAGCCAAACTGACATGGGGTAAAATAGCAGTGGCCCATATTTTTGCATGCTGTTTTATTCCAGTAGTTTCAAGATCAAGCCTGCTCAGTTTGCAGATCTACTTTGAAGTAAGATATACTCACCTCAGGTTTTAAAGATTTTTTCTATATTCATCTTGGTTAAATTACTGCCAGTCAGAAATTTTCAAACTGAACCTTGTTAGCAATATCATCGATGGAACATGGGATAGGATGCAACACACCTTGTCTCACAGCAACATTATCCACAATTACAAGGCACTTTAAAATAATTTCATCACCAATTATTTGTCTTGATAGAGTTATGAGAAGATGAAAGAGCTAAGAAGTGCCTTACTGTCAGTGTTCTGATCACCAATAAATTTGACAAGTATCATGTTCTGTGGTTTATCAGTATCTCCTTTCCAAGACTTAAAAAAATATGTGTTGGTGCCACTTTAATTCCCAGCATTCTTAATTTCACAAACCACCTAAAAGTCTACTTGCTTCATCCTCTTGGAATGCAATGTATTGCAAAATGTATTAATGTTTCTTTTTTATATTTTATTTCAACAGCCTAACAATTCAGTTGCTCATTATACGAATTATCAAGTCATAGTTCTTTGGTTTGTGGTCTTGCCAAGTATCAGAGCCATCTGGCACTGGGCTCTATCAGTTTTAAGTTAAGGGACGTGTAAGAGAAACATGGGATGTGAACTGAATTGGTACTGATAATTCAGTGGGTGGCATTCTCTCCTATAATTGCTACAGATTCACTGGCTCTAAATGTTAATGGAGGGCTGAGCCTTCCGTTAAAAAATTCTTAGGTAGGTGATTAAAAATAATTTCCCTACACTTGTGTTGGTAGAAAGTCCTCTAAACCACTACATAAAACTACCATAACTGTATGAACAAGAA
Source organism: Scytalopus superciliaris (assembly GCA_013400415.1). Classification (NCBI taxonomy): domain Eukaryota; kingdom Metazoa; phylum Chordata; class Aves; order Passeriformes; family Rhinocryptidae; genus Scytalopus; species Scytalopus superciliaris. The sequence continues at coordinate 64,413 of VXBX01007758.1, read as the reverse complement.
AAAAAACGTGACAGACCATTAAGCATGTAAAATAGAGGCTGCAAATTGTAATTAGGAGAACCAATAAAAGCTCCTGCAGCAACATGATCTTGAAGTCATTGGTTACTGGATGAACTTATGCGTTCTGTCAGATGGATGCTGAAAAATTTATAATCTATAATATGAGCCCTAGAGATACTATAGACCCTACATTATAATAGGCTCTGTAGAGAGATCTAGACAAATCAGAGGGCTGAGCAATCACCAATCATATAAAGTTTAACAAAGACAAGTGCTGGATTCTGCACTTGGGATGGGGTAGACCCAGATGTACCTACAGTCTGGGGAATGAGAAACTGGAATGCAGCAAGTTGAATATAAGTCAGCAGTGTCCTGGCAGCCAGGAAGTCAAACATGTCCTGGGGTCCATCAGGTAAAGCATCATCAGCTGAGGGGAGGGGGGGATTGTCCTGCTCTGCTCTGCACTGTATGGCCTCACTTTGAGTCCTGTGTGCAATTTTGGTCACCACAATATAAGGATACAAAGCTTTTAGAGAGTGTCCAAAGGAGGGCACTGAAGATGGTAAAGAGGCATGCAACGTGCAGCTGAGGTCACTTGGTTTGTTTAGCCTGGAGAAGAGGAGACTTCTTGGACCACAGCTTCCTCATGGGGGAGCTACTCATGAGAGGGTACTGGTGTCTTCAACCTGGTGACCAGCGACAGGACCCAAGGGAACAGCACGAAGTTGTGTCGGGGGAGGTTTAGGTTGGATATTGGGAAAAGGTTCCTCACTCAGAGGGTGGTTGGGCACTGGAACAGGTTCCCCAGGGAAGTGGTCATAGCACCAAGACTGACAGAGTCCAAGAAGCAACTGGACAATGTCTTGAGGCACAAGGTGTTNGGATTCTGCACTTGGGATGGGGTAGACCCAGATGTACCTACAGTCTGGGGAATGAGAAACTGGAATGCAGCAAGTTGAATATAAGTCAGCAGTGTCCTGGCAGCCAGGAAGTCAAACATGTCCTGGGGTCCATCAGGTAAAGCATCATCAGCTGAGGGGAGGGGGGGATTGTCCTGCTCTGCTCTGCACTGTATGGCCTCACTTTGAGTCCTGTGTGCAATTTTGGTCACCACAATATAAGGATACAAAGCTTTTAGAGAGTGTCCAAAGGAGGGCACTGAAGATGGTAAAGAGGCATGCAACGTGCAGCTGAGGTCACTTGGTTTGTTTAGCCTGGAGAAGAGGAGACTTCTTGGACCACAGCTTCCTCATGGGGGAGCTACTCATGAGAGGGTACTGGTGTCTTCAACCTGGTGACCAGCGACAGGACCCAAGGGAACAGCACGAAGTTGTGTCGGGGGAGGTTTAGGTTGGATATTGGGAAAAGGTTCCTCACTCAGAGGGTGGTTGGGCACTGGAACAGGTTCCCCAGGGAAGTGGTCATAGCACCAAGACTGACAGAGTCCAAGAAGCAACTGGACAATGTCTTGAGGCACAAGGTGTTATTCTTGGGGCTGTCCTATGCAGGACCAGGAGTTGTACTTCAGTGATCCTTGTGGGTCCCTTCTAGCTCAGGATATCCTATGAATATTTTGGAAGACAATTACTATGGGCTATGCAATGTAGCTAAGAGTTTATAAGAAAAGGAAAGCATGTCTGCTAAAGATTATCTGAAATTATTTTTCCATGTGAACAGAATTCATAGTGATGTCAGAGCTGAAAGAAAAAATCTGTTGTTAATTGCAGTAATTTCTAATACATGAAAATTGCTTTTATTTTCTTACAGAATCATGTGGTGGGATTTCCTAGAATTGTTTACACTGTAAGGTGAAAGTTGCGTAAATGCCAGCTAAATTTAAAAAGAAGTACAAGCTGACATTAGAGTAGAAGGAGATCATGTAGTGTTTTAATATACTTGTGTTACATGGTAAATAAGGCAAAGAAAGTCTACTTGTTGTCTCTGAGCTGGAACCTGTGTAATTCTAGAGCAAAACACATCCCTTTATTTCTTATTTTCCTTTATTATCGTATTATTCAATGCCCACTACAACAATGTCTTGTTATGCCAAATATTTTTAGTGTAATAACAATCAGACTTTCCTTTTGTAATAAGAATCAGGATTACTTTAGATCTGCATATTTTTTTTCCTGTACTTGTTCTTAATTTTGGGATACATATAAGTAACCAAACATGAAAAAATATCTTCTAAGAATATAGATATTGAAAAAAAAAAACCCAAAAAACAAAAAAACCCCAAAACAAACAAACAAACAAAAAAACCAAAAAAACAAACCCCCCCCCCCCCCCCCCCCCCCCAAAAAAAAAAAAAAAAAAAAAAAAAAAAAAAAAAACAACAAGCA
>VXBX01007758.1:39678-62044 GCA_013400415.1 Scytalopus superciliaris | reverse complement strand
TTAGTAGGTACCTAAGTCATACAGTTGAGGTTGCTCTTAAAATAATGCCAAACATCTGAAAAATTTATAATGAGAAAACCTTTCAATTAGAATGAGTATTTTTTTTTTTTTTTCTTGACAAAACCTTGCAATAGCCTATTGAGAAAAACCTTTCTAGGAAGGGAAAACCGTAGAGTATCTTTACTAAATGGAAAATAGAGCAGTTCTTCTCTCAGCTGTGCAGTCACAGTCCCAAATCCAGACATTTTGGCAACCATACAGTATGCAAACAAACATAAACTTTGTAAACACATGATTAGACAGGACTCTTCTGCAGGATCCCATATTTAGGATGGTCATAAGATCATCAAACAAAGAATTAATGCATTTGTATATACAATCCCCTTAGTGACAGATTATGAAATTGTTACAGATAAACCCTCTAAAAAGGATTCATGTAGTGATGAAACATTATCCATAGCATTAGAAATATGTACCAAACCCATTCTTAGCAATCATTCCTATATAGAATTTTCAAACAGAACCACACTTGGTGTCCACAATAAATGTTGACTGCTTCAGACAACAGACTTACCTCTGTCTTCATGAAAGTGAAGAAAAGGTAGTAAAAATCGTAGTGGTATTGACTCTATATTAGCACACTACTTTTGTCAAGTTAAAGACTAGAAATTTAAAGTGTGCAGAATAGAGCTGAAGTCAAGAGAATAGAATTTTAGAGACTAGTTCCAGAATTTTGAATAAAGCTTAGAAAAATAACATATTCATTTTAAATTAAATATTTCATTAAATTAATTTTGCTCTAAAGTAGGATTTCATTTCAAATTTATATCAAATGCAGTACAATACAAAATGCATATGGTTGAAACTCTGTCAGAACAAAATTCTTGAACTGTAAGTTACAGAAAAAATTCATTACACCTGAAAATAACATAAAAATGGATGAAGCAAGTAAAAAACAGGTGGTCCAAAGTGAATTTTTAGTTATCTTTAATTATGTCTAATCTGAAAAAAAATCACTTACTTGTACAGTTCTGTAGAAAAGGAAAAAAAAAAATATGATGACTATTTTGTTAGCAAAAGAGTTACTTTTATTCTGAGGGAGAAGTTAAATAACACCTAAGGAAAATTCCTGTGTTGTTTAAAACAAATCAGTTAAACAGACCTTTTGTGCTATATAAAATGTTACTGGGTGTGCTTTTTTCCCCTCTCATGACAGTGCAAAACAACAGATGTTCAGGCAAGCCATGCTAAAGGATTCATCTGAGACAAGTAATGAAATCTCTAGTCTTTTGTGATGAGATATAACTTGTTAGTGAAGCAATTATTCAAAAAGAATTATAAGAAGAAAAGAAGCATCGTGTTACTTGATAGCATGTACCAGTCTGTAGAATTATAGAACAGCAGAGCTCTCCCTTAGTTTAGTCTTAATGTCACTTTCTTAGTTTGGAAGCTCAGGGTGCCAAGCATTTACTGCAATTACATGAAGAATTGTTACATCCTTGGCAAATACCATGTAGAGCTCAGTAAACAGATGTTACTTACTTTGAAGACAAAATACATTTGGTGTTACTTAATTCATATTCAGATATCTTGAAATAAAATTATAGTGGCACAGCCCTGAAAGAAGGAGCCCGGATCACTTACTCCAATTCATTATAATCACAGGCGATATGATTGTATAATTCCTTTTATTTCAACCTTTACCAGATTCATGGCTTTAAGCAGATAAAACATAAAGGATCATGGTGTTTATCATACACTGTGAGGGTCAATCAACTTAATGTAAATTTCTGTAATATAATCATGGGGAGAAAAACAAATGCCTGTGGCTGAAGTTTCAGGCAGAAGCAAATTTAAATAAAGTTCACCGTACCCAGATGCAGGAATGGTAGCACATGCTCAAGAGGAAAGCAAGAAAGCCATTTCTGTTGCTTTTCTTTATCTAGTCCTTTAACACAGTTGATGAAATATTATGGGCTAGATCTGTTTGGAGAGTGAATTACATGACTGAGGCAGACTTGGTTTTAATGCTGTTCTATACATTTGTTAAAATGAAACTTTAAATGTTTGAGGTGCAAGAAGGAGAAAAAATTTCTGAGGTGTTTCCAGCCAATGTTCTGCTCAGAAAGCCTTTTCTCTTGGCTTTCCCTCATGGCCATGCTTCAAGTATTTCTGTATTTGTACTTCCCTCTTTTTTCTGCCTGCCTGCTCCCAGCGGCAGCAGCTCCTCAACAGGCCTTGGTCATTTCCCTCCCAGGCTCACACCCCTACATTTGCTCACATCATCCAGGTACATCATTCATTTCCTTCTGGTGGTGTCTGTGACCCATGGATTTGACAATTGTCTAACTGTTGTTCTTAAGAAGGGCTCACGAGAACAGCAGACCCAGCTTAATTAGTTTATTGATTAGTACCATAAAGTCCATAACCAATTAGTGAGAGTAAAGTTATTAATGCCCAGTTCTGCAATAGTTTACTGTGGGAATGCAGCCATGGAGCAGAACAAAGCAAACACAAGATATAGCTCCTCATATCCCCATGTGTATCCCATATCTTCTCCATACCACATGAGAAAACCCTCCATTGTGTGTCCCTGTTTTCCCTAACACAGAGAGGAGAACATAACATTCCGGTTTTGTTCTGTCCTGCTACTATTATAAAAGCAATAGCTGACCTACCCCCTAGTAGAGAGACTACAGCACTTTAACTGTTAATGAAATGAACTGCTGTGGAATGGAGCATAGTGTGAATGCAAAACATTTTGAGACTATAAAGCAGAGTAACAAGTCTTTGGATAACAAGGTAATAGATCCTATTCAGTATCTTTCTCAATGAGATTTAGTTATATCCATCATAAAAATAGGTTTGCTATACTGTGAAATTCGTAGTCATATGCTAATGCTTTAGTGGGAAATTAAGCATGGTATTTTACAATTAGTAGTTGAAGTTAAAGAAGGAATTACAGAATACAGCCAGGATGCAGTGATCAGCATTTGTGCTCTGATAGCAAGGAGGTTGTTCTTTCCCTTATATACAGGGAAACAAGATCTATGCCATAAATGTTATACTGTTAATACATGTTTTGAGGTGTTGTGTTTGGGCCATTAGGCACATCTTCATAAAGGAAATTTTTATTCCCCTAATATGACTGCAAATAGCTGGAAGTATCAGTGTGTTGTATAATTAAAGGGCTGTGTTAAACAGGAGAAACCAGGACAATTGCTTCTAACAAAACCCAACAGGAGCAAGAGGAATTCATCTGCATTGGAATGTGATCGATTATGGTCAGGATCTGTAAAGCACATCATTAAATATAGTTCTCACTTTACAGTGGTAGAGAGATTTCTTGTTCTGTTTCCAGGAGCCAGCTTATTCCGCCTCCTTGCTACAGTTCTTCTCTTCAGGCTCTTTTGAGCGTTACCTTTTATAAGGATTACATTGTGACATTCAGTTTAAGGAAATACAATCATTTATTTCTATTCCAACTTTGTAATTTTATTGAGATTTGATTATTAATGTTTTGATTGTAGCATCATATTTTGCAGCATACTTCATTGTTCTTAAGATGTAAACAAATCTACTGTGGTATTATATTAACAAGGACTTTGTCTTGCCAAAGAAGAGGTTGTTGGGGTAATGCATTTGAAATGGCTTCAGCAACTTTCTTAGAGCTGAAAACCAATACACTGAAATTAGTTTGTTGAAAATTAGTTAATTATCCAGTTTCATTGTATAAGTTTGATTCACAGAGGAAAGGCAGTGTGATGGTTCATTACTGCAGTATTTCTTGTATGAGTTCATTGATGCTTTGCTCTCATGTCATGAGCTGAAGTCTCAGCCCAAGACTAAATTGTGATGAACCACAGTGCAGCTTATTTCTGAATGCATGTTGTAACACTGTGTTAATGGTTCATTGTTTCTCATGATAGAGTGGTTGTGTTCTGGAGGATACAAAAACATGATCATAAGTGGTCTATATTATTTCCAACTTGGATAGTTCAGTGACACACTAGGAGCATGAAAAAGCTGGTACATTTTGCTGTCTTTTTCCAGAAAAGGGGTTTGCATCTTGTGAAAAAACCCTGACGAATCATTAAACAGAGAAGGATGAAATAGTAAATTCTGATAAAGGAATAAATGGCAAAAATACTTGTGGGAATCAGATGTTTGACCCTTTGCAAACAGAGGAGAACAATTTGTCCACGGAACTGACACTCCTCTTCAGTCTGTGTGATTGCTTGTTGGAATGGAAATTTATCATAAAAGTGGTAGAACTGCTTTTTTTCCTTTTTTGTCTGAGGTCTTCCTAGAAATTTGCAGGTGATGAGAGAAGCCTTCATTCTAATAAAAGAATAGACCAGCTTACTGATTGGAGAAAATTACATGAAGTTTTTTAATCAAAGTCCCTGTGGTCTGCTGTCTGATTTTCTAGGCCAGATGTCAAATGTTTTTCACTGATGTCGATGTTGAAGTAATCACTAAGCCAATTCCAAGAATGAGTAAGTGAGACTGTAATAACATTTCATTTCAGTATTACATAAGCTTTTTTTCCCAGCTACGAACAAAGTAACAGGACTCCTCTGATTCAATATAATTACACAAACTATTACTTTGAAATTTGTGAGACAGTTTTATGTGTGGTCAATTGCTCTATACATATATATGGGAGGTTTCAGTACAAAATGCAAAAACACATTTACAAAGTTTTATATTTTTAAACATTTACATTTAATTTAAAACATAATTACATTTTTCATATTTAATCTATTTTATGAAGTTTATCTTTGCTACTACAGTATTAACCAGTAATTTGAAAGGCAAGAATTTGCTAGAAAAAAGAATTTGCAGTCTAAAAATGGATAGAGAAAGAACTAGCTGGCTCAGTGGATGATGTACCTTAGTGAATGAATCTCAGCTGATTATTGTGGGACTGTGACATCAGATTAAATATTTTACAGTTTTTATGTGGAATATAATCAAAGTCACTCATAGTCACATAGAGAATTAGTCTGGAAGAACTAACTCAGAAGTTGAAGAAACATGTTTTCTATAGCTTTTTCAAGAAGAAATTGGTAATATAATGCACCAAATAGATATCTGTTTTCACAGATAAATAATAAAGCAAATTTAAATTATATGAAACCATATACAATGCTCAGAGTAATCTTCCTCTGTGGGTAAGTTACACATGACTATTAATACAAATGTACTCTGGTGGTACACTGACCCTTAGTAGAAATGGGTAAGATGTTAACATTGTCTCTTTCACCACAATTCAGACCTTTAGTGAAAAGACATTTTGATTACCTATCTTCTACTTTATCCACTGCATATTTGGTGACCAACTATCCAATTTGCTGGTCATTCATTGGTGAAGCTCTGGCTCATTTCTTAGGCAGAGCTGTATATTCCTTCATAAGCTTTGCTAGTGGTGCTTGGTACTACAGCTCCATACTCAGTCATGACATCATGAGGTTTTCAAACTGCTCTTCTGAGGAAAAGTATTAGTTATGCTTTTTTTCGTTTGGTTGGATTTTTTTTGTTTGTTTGGTTTGGGTTTTTTTTGTTTTTTTTTTTTTTTGCAAATAGGGAATGCAGGCATGGAAAAAAATTATACAAACATGTGCTACTGTTTTCTGGTAGCCATCCAGGATTGCTTTTCAGCATCCTTCACCTCAAGAGCACACTTTGTTCAAAGCTCGGCTTGCCCTGATGGTCCATGCAGCTGGGCTGTTATTTGCAACATCTGCAATTTCAGCTCATGCTGTCTGTATATGAAGTATGTGTACACACATAGTATGTGTAAAAACCAAGGTCCTGAGGGACAGAGTGCAGCACCTCTCACTGGGCACACAGGCCAGACTGGACTCTGAAGTCTGCAGCCCAGGCATCACTGTTGGCTCCAACTGTAAAACTGCACCTCTCACGGGGACCTGTGATCTCATCCAAATTATTTTGGCAATTAATTTAGGCAAGACAGAAAGATCATTTTCAAGGATGAGGGCATTAGATCTTTTAGGGAAATGTCACTAGAACAATTTAATAGGCCTTAGGAGCCCTTGAAGAGATACCATGTGCTTTTTCACAGACACAGTGGAATACTTTTTGGCTGAAATTTCACAAACTTATTCAGTTTGAGAGAGAAAACTTCCTTTTCAAAACCAAAGGTTAAAGTCTGAAAAATGTGTCAGAAAGAGAAAACAGAATCTTAACATGGAAAACACAATACAAGATTCAAAACAAGCAGTACTACCAGTCCTACCCTCAATAACAGAGCAGAATATAAAAAAGTTGGAGAAATATTGCTATAGCACGAACTGTCCCCAAATATAGTAGCTTTCAGTTGAGTCATAGTGATCCCCAGAGACAATTGTCTATCCTGCAATCCTGACTTAGTCTACCAAGTACTTCAGAGGACAGGGAATGCAAGACTGAATATACAGTATATAAGTAGATTAGTTAGAATAGTTAACATTTCATTTATAGGCCAAGCTCAGACGTGACCTTCTGTTACGGAATATAAAAACTGTCCCATAAATTGAGCAGTTCTGTGATTAAGACAGAGGCTGAGGACCTACAGCATTCAGTGCTACTTTTCTGCTTTATTGGACAAAACCATTTTTGTGTGCCTATACAGCCAGGACCAAAAAATCTGCAGTGACTGAGACAGTCCACTGCCACTTTGATAGTGTAATGCTGAATTAAATCCAAAATTTGGAGACACATATGACTAGATATTATTACATAAAGCAAAAGTTTCCCAGTTTTGCTTCATGCACACAATCTGCATGTGCAGGGCAGTCTTTGCACACTTAGGCATTGGTATACAAACATCATAACTGCTTGCTTACAGTTTGGGCCCTAAATGAAAAATATAATAATTAAGACTACTCTTTCAGATTGGAAAAAAAAATGGAGAAAATAATATCACGGCTAAAATTATAAAGGATACTAAGAATACCTTCCAGGATCTGGTTCTGATTCCATTTATGTGTATTTCATGACAAAGAACCTGATCCCTTTAAAGTTATTAAAAAGGAGCAGATTGAATTGTCTGGTGTTGTCAAGGACAAGAACTCTAAGCCAAAACCACCTGGAAATCATATCTAGTCTAATGCTTTTGATTATGTGAAAAAATCTTCCCAAGAAATGATGAATAATTGTCCTTATTTATCAATTTTTCAATATTTTTGCCTCTTTACCTGCTTGTAAAAATAGATTATTTCCTTTTAATCTCTGTTTGAAATTGTTCCCTCAATTTTTTTGTGAATTTTTGTTTCTCCCTCATTTCTTGTTTCAGTTGTTTTCTTAGCTACAATGGGTCACTGGAGACTCATATAATTGTTTCTTACTCTCTAGTTGGATGTGTGAAATTGTAGATACAGAGCCTCTGATGTGAAAGCTCCTGGAAAATAAATACCTGCAATTGTTGAGCATGCAACATTAAAATATGTTTTATGAGATGTTCATGGCAATAAAAAGACACTTCCAGAAAGTATATGGGAAGAAAAACCCTGGTTTGAAAACATCCCCAAATCATTTTTTATACTGTGCAAGTATTTATGGAAATAGTATTTGCTGTAGTGGGCTAGAACTTACACAAACAATATTTTGCCTACCCTTCAGGGAACCAGAGAAATAACACATATGCAAATCATTCAGAAGATGTATTTTTGCTAAAATACTACTATTTCGATATTTTGAAGACAAGAATTGGTCAAAACCTGATTATCATTACACAACCAAACATGTCAAAGTTCACACTGGTGAATGCAGGCTGAACATTTAAAACAGTGTCAATAAAAAGGTAGGCATAGTCTTGTATTTAACATCTCCAAAATATGACTTTCAAAGTCCTGTTCTGAACATATCCATATTAAGGCTTCCCATAGCCAGAAAAGTACAGCTACTATTGAGACGTCACCAAAAATAAAAGGATGACAGAGCAGGTAGTTCACTCTCTGCATACTGGTTTTGACCATTGAGATGCTTCTCACATCCACTCCTCTGCTTTCTTCCTTCTCCTGTCTCTAACTGTAACATAAAAAGCATGACCCTAGCTCTTCTGAGTCTGAACTATGACAACTTTCCCAAACAAGACCACAGATCTTCTTAGCGTTCTGCAAACAGGATAACAGCATGGATTTAGTGACTGCTGCTGGACAATGGCAAAGTTATAAGCTTACTGAAGGAACCTGAGACTGAAGAGGAGGAGAAGATTCCATCGGGAAAGCACGAGGAAAAATAAGCTTGACTGCTACCAGCAGGGTTTGGGACAGACTTTAAAAGGAAGAGACCAAATTCAGCCTGCCAGCTAGAAAAGCTGGGGTGTCCTGACTGTAGAAAATAAAGTCAGCATGCCAGCAACTGAAGATTTGGGGGTTTTTTTCCTAATTTTTTCTCTCCATGAAAATGTGTTCATACTGCTGTACGTAGCTAACAAGAAGGGAATTTCTGACTGAACACCTCTCTTGCAGCAGTGAAGCACAAAGAAATTGTGGTTACCTCCTCAGATACAGAAGGCCAGCTGTACAAATCTGACTAAGGCGGAGCAGAAAATCAAATTCCTCCTGGATCACTGGAAAACTCATGAATCACTGGTCCATTGCCCATTCTGGGATGGAGGAAGTGCTGTCTGGCTTGTCTATTTGAGGGGGCTTGGATGTAAAACAGGAATGTTTCTAAATATCAAGACTTTTGTGAATGGGAAAACTGTGCTCAGCCCAAGGGCTGTCAGAATATGGGTAGGAGGAAGGAAGCTGCTTTTTAAAAAGATGGGTTTCTGAGACAAAAAGACTTTGATCTCAGTGAGATGTAAAAGCAAGACAACAATGACAAAAATGGATCATGATTATCAAAGTGTTAGAACAAAAGAAGAGAATGGTTTGTTGTTGCATTTTATTGAAAACAAGCTTAGGGACAGCCAAAATGGTAGATGCCACACTTGTAAAGCTATATGCTATATATTGAAGCTATAAGTGTGAATTGCAGTCAGAGTTATAACTAAGAATGGGGCTAAGGCAGAAAGTCATCTTACTCCAACAGAAACATATAAAAACTATCAGTTTCAAAAGGGAAAGCTAACAAGTCCTTGTTAATTAAATAAGGTGGAGAAAATGAGGTATTAGCTTTTGGAAAGGGCTCCTGGGAAAATATTAAGAACAGTGTCTCTCTCTGTACTTTGTATTGAGCAATAATGTCTGCTGAACTGATCCACACATAGAGCTGAGTTTTGTTATTTCTTTTTATTCTGACTGATGATATTGCTGATGCATTTTCCCCTTGGGTGTATTTTTCAAAGTGACTCCTCCCTGATATACAGGCCTTTCTATTGCCAGCAATGAAGTCATGACTTACCATCTCGGGTGACTGGACAACACATTTTTACTGGGACTGCCACAAAGCTGTGCTACCCTGAGATTAGCTCGGTTCAGTAGACCCTGGAGCAAATAATACCAAAGTTGTGGGTTCAGTCCCTGGAGGGGCCATTCACTGAAGAGTTGGACTTGGAGATCCTTGTGGGTCCCTTCCAACTCAGAATATTCCATGATGCTACCATCAGTCACCCTTCAGACGACTCTTGGTGACTTGTTTAACCGTGTCTATACCAGAGGCACAGCTGTCAGATGATTACTCCTGCTTTTGCAGGCTCTTTATGTGTCATTGTGTTGCAAGGCAGGCTGTTTTCCCAGAGCACGCATCCCATCAGAAAGACACCTTTGCTTCCACTGGCTGCAAAACTCATTTTATATAGCCTGTTTTAGTCCATCACAGCGGTATTGCGTACTTTGCATTAAGTAAGGGACATGCTATTCTGGTTTCTTTGAAGATGTGGTGGAGGGGGGACTAACAGTGCAATCCTGATCATGGTCCCACCTTTTCCTCAGTCTGAGTAATCAAAGCAATTCCACTAATCCCTTCACAGAGATGAGAGCGGCTTAGCTGTGTTCATGACAATGGGTTGCTATTTTTCAACTGGAGCTTTATTCATAAAATGGTCTCTGAGGCAAAAGGAAACTTTGGGGGTGCAGCCTTGAAAATTTGGCACCCCAGTGAATTTGATATCTCTGCACTGTTCTGAGACATAATTTTATTAGCAGCAGAATATTTGGCCATAACCAAGAACCACAAAGACTCTGCAGGTGTCTTACACAATGGAATTCAGTGTCTCATGCTTTGAGGCAAAGACTGATTTAGGATTTGGGTCTTCTTATGGGCATTTCCAGGAATGATTGAAAAGATGGCTGCAAACCACAAACACATTGCTTTTAGGAATGTTCCAGGGGAGATATTATACTTCCATAAAATCTTCTTGACTCCTGGATAAAGAATAGTTAGACTTCCAACATGAATCACGGTTTTTAAACCTGAGCTGATAGCTCTGAAAATGTCTACCAGTGTATTAAAAATTAGTTACTTTAAACTACCAAATATGATACACACAGTACTGGGTGGAGGAAAAGGATCTCTTTGGTGTTCTTAGACTGCTATAACTTTAGTTTGACTTGCTCTTTATTTGAAAGCTGAACAATGCAACGGAATTTATTTTCTTCTCTTATAGTCTCTTAATCCCTGCCCAGGACATGTTCCAGTATTGATGACAACTGCAAGCCCAAAAGATGGCCTTTATAAGAGAGCACAGGATAAACAGCCCTGCAGTCAATTGCTCCTAACTCTCAGCTAAGCAGGCAGAATAGTGAAGATGGCTTCAATCCAAAATTATCACAACAGAGACCACACAGATGGGAAGATAAAAGTTCTCTCAGTAAGCTCCTAACAATGCACACCATTTTGCTCTGAAGCACCGGGACCCAGAGGTAAGCCACCTGTGTTCTCATGATGTCACTGAAATAAAGGCCAGGGGCCGATTACTTGATGGGTGCTCTTTTATTATCATATATCAGGTGTCACCTGCAATTTCATGTCTCAAGCAGTACAAGAGAATCCATCTGTCATCTACCAGTGAATCTCAGTGAAATTTCTTTTCTTTTGAAACTGAGACCATTAGACTGGAGAAGCAGATATACGACAAGCCAGATGTTAAAAAATAATTCCAAAATCCTTTAGGAATTTTTAGAAAAGGATTTTGTTGGAAAGAAATTAATTTTTAAATTTTAGTACGGCCAGATTTACTTCATGAATGAGGACTGTATTTCATTCAGTATGATGCAACTAAACAACAGATATGCCTGGATGTATTCTGCTCATCACATAAGGTTTTCAAAGGGTCTAAATAATTTGTAACCCTTTTAAAATTGATAGCAGCACATGCCATGTAAAACTCGCAGGTGAAGATATAAAAGCTCACTCAATGTCATATGCTTTGGAATTCCAGCTTTTCTTCTGGGCTGGAAGACTTCATGGTGTCACTACTAAAATCCCAGCACAGTTTTGCGGAACACAGGTCTCCTCTACATATTTTCTCAGGGATGCAGCTGGGTCCTGGATGTAGCACCAGGCCTATTCTATGAGCCACTGCATCTCTTATCACTCCTTTGTAGCATCCCCAGGAAATCAGAGGGAAAGTGTGCTTCATCTGCTCCACGCTATGCTCTGCAACTGAAGAAAAAGTTATGATCAGCTCTTCCACTTAGAACTTTTGTAGGGCTTCGAAGAGTGTCCTAGGTTGATCAGGGGCCTTTTCTGGCACCTTATCTCCTACTGTGTAGTGGCAGGATTAATACTAAGAGAAGCAATAGTACTTGGTAAGAAAAATTTCTATGAATGCTTTCAGCACGGTACTTAGCGACTGGATACTGCTTGACATAAATAACTGTAGTAATTTAAGTCTAGGTATTGTCAGTGTGTTGTTACATTCACTGCAGTATATTGCATCAGGGCGTTTTCTGGTACTATTATGACTGGTATTATAAATTTCAGCAATTGCAAATTGTTGGAAAACTTTATGATCCTATCCAAAAGCTGACTTGCTCATACTAATAAAAAGTGGAGAAACTAATGTTGGACTAATTAGTTGAGAAACTAATGCTGAAATAACACTATTTAACTTTGTTATTTCAAAGGACACTTTACATTAATCTTAGAGTCTCTGTAAACATGCTCTTCCTTAATTTCATTTATAAAATAACCTTTTGCTAAAGTTGACTCTTGTTCTGGCTATATACGCACAGAATGTGTATATAGACAGGCTTAATGCAAGAAATTAAAATAAATCAGGTTTCAAATCTTGCATTCATATTTCTGGCTAAGTTTAGTCTCACTTTAAGAGATGAAAAAGGGAAATCTGAAGATGAGCCGGTTATTATATCACCCATGTTTTTCTGTCAGAAGAAAAATTAGGCTGGAACTTTTAACTCTACCTACAAAAAGAAAAAAATAAAAGAATAGGGAGTAATATTTTCCCACAGTTAATTCTCCACTCTTTTTTCTATCAGCTTTTCCTGTCTCTGAATTTGAATGTCATTGTATAAATTGTGTACGTTGTATATATTATGTACATTTTTTAACCTGAAAAACATTTCTAACCTGACATCTCAGTGTCTTCATGACCTGTAACCAGCTAGTGCACCAGCCTAATTCATACAGTGAATATGTGTGCAGAACCACGTGCTCCATACACTATGAAGCTATGCAACTGTTAATCTTAGTTCCTTCAGGGGAAGTGATACATATGACCCGGACTATTTATTCAACCACAAGAGTCAGGAGTTCCTTTTAATGCCCTGGGAAACTAGTTTGTCTACTTAGTTATTCAAGCCTTTCAACACCAGGATAGGAAAAGTTTGGGTTGTGTGGTCCTGCTTCATAAAAGCTCTGTCTACACAGCTAAAATGATCTCTTATGAATTGAAAAAAATAAAATTAATCTTAGCCAGTAGTTAACCCATATCTTTGAGTGGACACAAATATGAAATTTAATAATATTGTCACATTATTAATTAGTTATTGTGTGGAGTCTGCCATTCATATCAGATTGAAAAAGTTATTTGTCATGATTCCTATTTAAATGGAAGATTTTGGAGAAGTCCTAGTAGATTTCAAACCTGTATCTGTCTTCCACACAGAGCAAGTTGATGGAAAACCATAGCAAAGACTGGTCATGTATTATTATTAAGATATTCTTAAGACTAAGACATCCGTAAGAGTAAGACACTTATACTTTAATATGTCATTAAGACTATTCGTATTTTTGTCGTTATTATTATTATACTGTTATTATTAGATACAATTTAGAATTTTCAGTATAAAATTTGCAGAGAGAAGTCATGTCTCACTAACTTATCGGAAAGTTTTTCAGTGGAGTCAGTGAACATAGATAAAAGTAACCAAACTCTCTTAGCGTAACTGAAGCACTACAAAAAAATCTTCCAACAAAGGATTTTAAGAATCTGTACTCTCATAGGTTCCAAGGCATCAAAAAGTAGCAGAAATTAATAGTTACTTTTTACCGTGCAAAGGAGTTAACAGAGGAGTTCCTTATAGACCAGTGCAGAGACTTTCTTACTTAACATATTGCAAGAGACTGGATTTGTATCTCACTGGGCTATTTTTTGCATTTAATCAGCCAACTCTGTGTGTGTGTGGGACGGGCCAGGCTAGTGGTCATATGATCAGGCCTGCAGCCTCACAGAAGGCACATGGCTATGCCTGCCACGGGCTGGGCTGTCAATCAAAAAAGGCCCACCTGGTAGCTCACCCACACCACAGCTCCTGGAGTCTCTGACTGGCTACAGCATCCTTTACTTGGGCCTGGAGGGCAGAGTGGTCAGTGAGACGGATGTCCCACCCAGGAGGGGTGGCCACACTGGCCAACCCATATAAATAAAAATATAAAATATAAATATAAATATTGGAGCACAGGCACTCCATCTTGCCTTTCTCCCAGGACCTGCCCTCATCATGTGCCCTGGTGGTAGCTATACAATTTTCTTATTCTAACTTCTTTCTTTACTCATTCTTTCTTCTCTTAATCTCTTTCTGTCTGTCCTCTGTCATTAATTTCTTGTGGATAACTTAAAACCAGTGCATTGCGTTTCACTAAGAGTTGTGGTCTGGTGCTTGCAGGCTCTTTTAGTGAAAGACTTCTTTGCCTTGGTTGGGTGTTACTCCAGTGAACCTTTTGCTGAAATGCCTATTTTCTCACTGAACTAAAAGTCTCTCGGGAAACACATGTAGTGTGTTGTCTTTACACGAATTCAGGTTATTAAAGAACCAAAGCCTTTGCAAAAGTTTGGTTGAGAGAAATCTTTTGGAGTCTTAAATATAAGTAAAATGCCTGGGCAGTGTGTGGCTTAGACCCGAGGCTTTACACGTGTTTATCAACAAACTGGAAGAAGGTTTGCTACAGAAATTATGCTCTAAAATTATTCAGGTTACTTAAAATGAAAACTGGCTGAGAAGACTTGTGAAGAGTGTCACAACAGTGTGACTGGGAAATAAAATGCAGATGAAATTCATACTGATGAATACAAGGTTATGTAAGTAAGAAAAAAAATTATAGACTATAAACTAAACATTACCATTCAAGAAAAAGATCCTAGATTTACAACAATTATATGAAAACATCATATCTACCCTTAGAAACAATAAAAAAAGAAATTAAATACTAAAAATTATTAGGAAACAAAGAGTAAAGCAAAAAATATTATGTGCCTGCATGCTTGCATATTAAACATCGAGTAATTTGGAAATTGTAATAAAACAAAATAAAGATATAATAAAACAAACAGTGAGTAACCTGAAAAATTATATAGTAGAACTAGAAAAAATAGAGAAGTGGAAGAAAGTACAAACAGACTTTTTATGAGAAAAGACTAAATAGAAAATTACTTCTCATCTTGGGAAAGGAGTGACTGTAGGGAAACATAAATCAGTGTCCATAAAATCATGAAAGAAATGTAGAAAGTGAGTTGGGAATGTTTATTCATTACTTGTGTAGCAATTAAAAATCTTTATTAATTAAAATACATGCAATTTTTTACACAGAAGGAAGTTCTTAAGTCAGCTGCAAAGTCCAGGTGAGCCAAGGATGTAGTGGAAGCCCAATGTATTAGTGTGTTAAAAAAAGCACATCTGTTGATGGGAACATCCTACAAGAACTGTCAAGCACAAGGAAGTAGATTCACCTTCCAGCTCAGAAAGTCCTCAAGACTTACCTCGCTGGATACACGTTACAACAAGTGATTTGTCTTGTTTTCACAGTGGACACCTTTGAGGACTGGACTCCTTTTTTCAAGCATCTGATCAGTGTTGCCAGTCAGACCAGGACTGTGCCAGATTTTTTTCTTCTGAGAAAAATATGTTCTAAATTTCTAAGGTTTTCCTGTTTATGATAAAAATGAGCGCTTCTTCAAATCTATAGAAAAGAAATTATAATATCATGAATATAAATTTGTCCAAAAATGGTGGATTTGCATGTATGCAATTTTTCATTGGCTTCACTGTTATTGATCTTATTGCCCCCAGTTCTGACCAATGCACCTTTTACACACAGGCATTTGAAGCACCTCTGTTTTCTCATGGTTCTGCTTAGAATTAAGGTGACATAGATCAGCTTGAACTCCCTGTTGAGCAGAAGTGTTGAGGGGAGATGTAAGATGTTGTTTCTCTTCCAGCTGTGGATCTAACTAGTCAAGCAGTGACTGAGTCTCCTCTCCTCTCTTGGCAGTGTACTTAGGGACAGGTCTAACAATGTCACATCCCTCTGTCTAACAAAATCAGGTCCTACCAAAAGGAAAGCAGTCTGGATCCAACTGCTTTATAGTAGATGAGCTAAAGAGAAACATACACAAATATGCTTCTTTTGGTGGACTTTGTTTATGGATTGGCATTGCAATGAATTATATTGTTTTCAAGGACATTTTCGAGTTGATTAGATTTGATTAGGGTATCTATGGTAGCATTTGGGTTTGTCAAGAACAAAGTTAAAAAGCCGTGTTGGGAAGACACTGTTCCTCTCCCACATTTCCAGTCTACCACGTTACTCTCAGCAGATCACTTCACTTTCCTGTGCTTTGACTGTACCACTTGACTGTCTTCAGGGATCCTTTCAAAGTGCTGTCTGTGTCAGAGCAAAAAGCTCCTTTGTTCACATTTTTATTCACCTGTAATCTCAGAATTAGGCAACCTGGAAAAGGAGCTGTTGATAATGTCTTTCTGAGCTTAAAGAAAAATACAGATAATAATGTCTGTGTATAAAAGCAAATAGATGTTGCTTACCCTAAGAAAGTTCTGCTTCTCAATAAACAGGTAAAATTATTTCACACAATTTTTTTTTCTTACTAAGTCTCATAGCAAGAGAAACTTCAAAAACTTTGTTGATCAGAAATGCAAATTCTTATCCATCCTTGCTTTTTAATTAACTTTTTAATTTTCAAATACAAAGATAATGTTGATGATGACTGGTAAGCTTGGGTTGAGAGATGTACTGATCTAGTGCTGTTCTTTGGAAATCTGCAGAGAAATGAATCTCTGGAAACAAATGAAATGATAATTGGGATTTCAGTTCATCAGGGTTCAATTCCACAAAATAAATGTTCAGTTTCACAGATTGTTTCTTAAGGTCTTCTTCTGTAACACATAGAATTATTCAAAACTCAGAGGATAGTTAAAATTAATATAGCTTTTTTTCATATTACTATTGTCTCAGTCCCAGAAAGGCACTGTGAAGATCAGAACTTCACTGTGTTCATCACCAGGAGCAAGAGGAAAGAATATCACCCTTTGTAACTTCATGCATCTGCTTTTACAGCTCAAAATCACCTTCTGAAGGCTCTTAACTAATTTAGAAATGCGGGAGTCTTAAATGATGCACAAATACCTGTTCCTTACTGAAGTGCCGGGGATTAACCTCACGAGCGGGAATGAACTTGACACATCAATATGATGCATATTCAAATCCAACTTTATTCGAAACTTCTACTGATATATATACCTTTTTTACTACCGTACACACGTTTCTGTATGCAGAGCAATTGGTTACTGGCCACTGTCCATGGGCCCTTATTCAGACCATGATTGGTTAGCAATTCACTCACTATGTCTTGTTATTGCTAATTGCCTATCTCATTATTTCTACTTTCTCATCCTGAGCTTATCATGGTTCCCTTGGCCTTCTTGGCTTTTCCCAGCCAGTAGCTGCATATCTTGAAGAAACACCAGGTGTTATTATCTACACTCTAACTACATTCTGAAACACTGTCTGCTCAAAGCGATCCCACACTGAAGGAACATAAAAAGCTGATAAAAATAAATTAATAAATAAAAATCCTTTATATAAATCATTTATTCAATATGGGATGTCTGGACAGAGAAAGTAAGTTGTGCCTTAAAATCCCCAAAGCCATCAACTGGCATTCCCTACTATTGTAAAAGCTGGAGTCCTGGAGTTCCATATTCTGAAACACAAAAGACTTACAATTTCTGCAAGTCCAAAATCATAGAATCATAGCATCATAGAGTCATTTAGATTGGAAAAAACATCCAAGATCATCAACTCCAACCTCTGACTGAACACTACCCTGTCAACTAAACCATAGTACTGTGCCATAGCCAGTCATTTCTTGAACACTTTCAGGGATGATGACTCCACCAAATCCCTTGGCAGTCCATTTGAATACCTAATTACCCTCTTAGTGAAAAAATTCTCCAATCTGAACCTCCTCTGGCACAACTTGAGGCCATATTCTCTTGTACTGTTACTAGTTGCCTGGGAGAAGCCGCTGACCCCCGTGTGGCTACAATCTCCTTTCAGGTAGTTGTAGAGTGATAAGGTCATCCCAGAGCCTCCTTTACTCCAGCCTAAACAACCCCAGCTCCCTCAGCCAGCTGGCAACGTTGTGTCTGATGCCCCCCCAGGACACGGTTGGCCCTCCCGGCTGCCAGGGCACTGCTGACTCATATTAGACTTGACATCAACCAAGACCCCCAGGTCCCTTTCTGTGGCACTGCTTTCCAGCATCTCATCCCCCAGCCTGTACATACATCCAGGTGTTGCCCCATCCCAGGTGTAGAATTCACCACTTCCACTCTTTGAACTTCATATGGTTTGTTATTACCCAGTCCTCTGATTTGTTGAGGTGTCTCTGCAGGGCCTCCCTGCCTTTGCAGGAGTCAACAGCTCCTCCCAGTGTTATCTGCAAACTTCCAGTTCTGTGTCCAAGTCATTTATAAAGATAGTGAAGAGCACAGGGCCTAAGAGGGAGCCCTGTGGAACACTATTTTTTCTCATGAAAAAGTAGGAGGTGTCACTGGTCAAATTCTCATGAAGCACATTATGCAATTTCCAAGGGCTGAAAATATCTGACTGCAGAATCTGTCACATAAAAACTGGATTACTTTGAATATTTTTAGTCTTCCTCTTCATAACTGATATCAACATGACAGCAAAGAAAAAAAACCCCAAAGATAGGATTTCTGGTTTGGTTGGGAGTTTTGTTTGTTTGTTTGTTTTGTTTGCTTTTGTTGTTTTGTTCTTGTTGTTGTTTGTTTGTTTGTTTTTAGTTTTTGCTTTTGTTTGGTTTGGGGTTTTTTGTTTGTTTTTTTGGGGTTTGTGTAGTATAAATGTAGTATTATAACAAGAATCAAAATATGGGAAGGTCAGAAGATCATAGCTTAGCACATCCTATTAATGTCTGTCCCTGGGACATGGCAAACACAGTTGCACACCTGAATCATAGAATAGCCTGTGTTGGAAGGAATGTTAAAGGTCATCTAGTTCAACTCCCTTGACTTGGGCATGGATACCTGCTACTAGACCAGGTTGCTCAAAGCCCTGTCCTACCTGGCTTTGAACACTTCCAGGGGCATTCACAATTTTTCTGGGCAACCTGTTTCAGTGCCTCACCAGCCTTGCAGTGAAGAATTTGTTCCTAATATCTAATCTAAACCTACTCTCAGTTTAAAGCCATTCCCCCTGTGACTACATAGCCTTGCAAATAGACTCTCTATTTCCTGTAGACTCCATTCAGGGACTGGAAAGCCACAATTATGTCACTCCCAAGCCTTCTCCAGGCTGAACAATCCCAATTCTTTCACCCTTGGTTTGTAGGAGAGGTGCTTCATCCCTTTAGTCATCCTGGTGGCCCCCCTATGGACTTGATCCAACAGGTTGATGTCCTTTCTGTGCTGGGGACCCCAGAGTTGAGTGTAGTACTCTAGGTGGAGACCTGAGCACTATACAACTGACCTTCTGCTGCAGGTTGCCAAGGTTCAGATTCCTTCAGGGTAGCAAAGATCTTCTGTACACCAGACTACCTTTTGGAGGCTGCCTTGTAAAGGCATCCTATTATTGAGAGCAAAACATTACAGTCAGTGTAGAAAGGAACCATAAGAATTAGTGGGTTAAGGTAATTCAATTAACATTTTTAAGTTAGTTACTTTTTAATTTCATAGAAATGTTGATTTTCTATTTGGTCTTGCAATTCTACACACCAGCCATTCATTTTGAGACAAAAGGAAAACTGTGGAAGGAAATAAAAAGAAAATATTCTTGCTTGAGCAAATTCCTGCCTGGCAGAAGTCTGCATCATGGAATATTGTATTTATGCTTATATACCTAGCTCATTAATCAATAATACAGGGTCTCAAAGAATCATAATTAAGTTTAACTATATTGTAGACTTTATCTGTTTAATCCATGGGAAAAAAAAGTCATGGATGTCTATGGCTCTGCATTTCCTCTCTCAGTAACACATGAAGTCCATGAAACCTGACATTCCAGAAAGACTGTGCTGCTTCTGATCTTTGCTCACACAGGGGGGAAAAAAAGGGAGTAAAAGAAGGCTCCATTTTAATGCTGACAATATATTAAATGAAGAAATTAAATTAAACAATTCTGGGAGGGTATATATAACGATAAGAAAGTAAACTAGCAGTGGTTACATTTTCTATGGTAGGCATAATTGATATGTTTGTTGTCTATGATTCACACATTATTTTAAGTTTCTGAGGGGGATTTTTATTGCAAAATATTCTGCATTTTAAATACTATTTAATTATGGTTTGTTTCCTTAGGGATTATATCACCATGTGATTTTAATTTGGTATATACCCTAAGGGGCAGCATATTTTCAATTATGAAATATTTCCTCCAGAAACAATAATGGTTCAATGATTTATTGCAGGATCCTATTATAAGGTGCCTCATACAAGTGAAATCTGAAATGCAATTGGCTTAACAATATAGTATAGGCAGGACTAAAATGCATGTGAACTGAGCGTATGGGCCTTTTTCACAAAAATCATATTTATATACTTTCATCCTTTGCATAATACTTCAATTATTATATCTTGAAAAAAGAACTTGGAAAGCTGAGAGCTATGAAACATTTACATTATTATCTCTTCAAAAAGTTCATTTTTGGACAAGTATCATTTGGATAGGGATTAACTTAATCAGAGATTTTGAATCTTCTTTACTTTAATTTTTAATCTCTTTTTAAAAATATGTCTGAATCTTAAAAAGGCCTAAACCTGTAGTCACAAAGCACTGCTTCAAAAAAGGGGAAAAAAAAGAAAAAAGAAAAAAGAAAGTTTTTAAAGCAGCCACCAGCTGTAAGAGAGATAGTGCAAGCAGCAGATTTGTGACAGAGTGGAGCATGAAACCCATCAGCTGATGAGTGAAAATCCCTGGTTTCTAATTAATCGAGGTACACAGGCCAAGGGATGAAGAGGATCAGGGAAATGAAATCAGGAAAAAGATACCATCAGTCATTTCTGCGGCCCATTGTCATACTTCAGAATCTGCTGTAATGAATCACTCAGGCATTCCACAGATACATTCAAATGGTGAAGAAAATTCATTGTCCGGTGAAGAGTGTTTGATAAAAATCTTTCTTTTCCCCCCTCTTTGTCAGAAGCCTATGATCAGAAAAGGAAATCCAGACAGCACAACAGGTGTGCTTTTGCAAGCCTGGTGAAATCTGCAAATGAGCAGAGGCATTAAAGAATTTTTTTGTACTAAAATTTCACCAAAATGGAAAAGTAGCTTGTAAGAGCAGGCAGTAGCAAAATGCACTGAAAACAACTGAAGATTAAAGGAATAAAAGGTATAAACGTTCTGGTTGAGAAGTTCCTGTCTGAATAAAATTGTCTTATGTGGAAAGGATGAACTAATATTTTTTTTTGAATATTTTTTCCGAGTTTAGCATTTCCACATATTGACATCTGCTTTGAAGACCTACTAATCCATGAGTTAGCCCCAATGTAAGACAGCACTAAACTGTTGTCCTAAAACATGGAGAGGGGCAGAAACAACTACAATTTCTGAAAAGGGTAGAGTTTAGCTTTGTTCACAGTTACTTGGTTTCCTTCCAAGATAGAACAAATATATTTAAAGGCAAATGGGGTTTTGTTTTTTTCCTGTCTTAAGGGCCTGCACTGTGAACATGGAGATGCCTACATTTTGGATATCAGTTAATTTCTCTCCTGTCAGACTTGTGCAAAGGTTTTAGAACTGAAAGTCTTCAAAAATTCAAATCCTCTTTATTTAAAATTGGGGACGATATAGCAATATAGGTTCCTCTTTTTTTTTTCCTTTTTGACTTTGAAGATGCCTCAACTTTTTGATCCTGAGCAGTTCTTATAGCAGTTTATTCCTTAAACTGGTGTCTCCCATTACATGATACCAGAATATAATTGTTTTTAAATAATCAGGTGCTATACTAAGACGTATAAGGATGGCTGATTAATTTTAGATTTAATTACTATAATATAGGGGTTTGCTGTCTATAGTATCAATCACTGAGACACTTTATAGTTGATAATATTAAAATGGCAATAATGAGAATTCTGCTTCATGATGAAAATAATTTTAATCATGGGTAGATTACAAATCCATTTGCTGTTACAGTTACTGAGAATTCTATTATCTGCCTCCTATTGTGAAAGATGTTGAGACTTGTTTTCAGGAAATGTAAAAGATTATAGCCGTATGTGCTATATGCAAAGTTTCTATCACGGCAGAGCAACAAAATCCTACCTAATACCAGGAACTGTTAAAGATGAAACTTACCAAGTGAACTTGTAGCTGCAGCTCTGTGTGAACATTTGCCTGGCTATGCAGCCCTATTTAGAGGCTTGAGGACAATGTGGGTACCAGGTTTAGATTCTCACCATGACTACTTCTACTTACAAACACTACTTATCCAGGATATCATCTGTTGCCTCTGCAATGAAGATATTACTGATTATGAGCTCCAATCTAATGTATAGACTATATCTAGGTAATCTAGAGAGTACTTTGTTCTTCTGGTGCCTGTACATCTCATGTTTTCATGTGATTATGGACCTAACATCTCACCTATTTTCCTTTCCTTTCCTTTCCTTTCCTTTCCTTTCCTTTCCTTTCCTTTCCTTTCCTTTCCTTTCCTTTCCTTTCCTTTCCTTTCCTTTCCTTTCCTTTCCTT
>VXBX01007758.1:0-39656 GCA_013400415.1 Scytalopus superciliaris | reverse complement strand
CCTTTGCCTTTGCCCTTGCCTTTCTTTGCCTTTGCCTTTGCCTTTGCCTTTGCCTTTGCCTTTGCCTTTGCCTTTGCCTTTGCCTTTGCTTTTGCCTTTGCCTTTGCCTTTGCCTTTGCATTTGCCTTTCTTTGCCTTGCCTTGCCTCCTGCCCCTTCTCCCTTTCCCTTTCCCCCTTCTCCCTTTCCCCTTCCCCTTTCCCCTGGGATTACCTGTGTCCCCTCTATAAACATACTAATCTATCTGATATCATACCATCATAGAATGGTTTGGGTTGGAAGGGACCTTAGGGATCATCTAGTTACAACCCCCCTGCCTTGGGCAGGGGCACCTGCCACTAGACAAGGTTGCTCAAAGCCCCATCCAACCTGGCCTTGAACGCTTCCAGGCATGAGGCATCAACAACTTCTCTGAGCAGCCAGTGCCTCACCATTCCTACAGTAAAGATTTCTTCCTAATATCTAATCTAAACCTACATTATTTCAGTTTAAAGCAATTACTTGTCCTACCACTACCTGCCCTTGTAAACAGTACCTCTCCGGCTTTCTTGCAGGCCCCCTTCAGACTGATCTAACATATCTCCAGAGTCTTCTTCAGGCTGAAAACACCCAACTGTCTCAGCCTGTCTTCATAGGGGTGGTGCTCCAGCCCTCTGATTGTCTTCGTGGCCTTTCCAGCAGGTCCATGTCTTTCTTCAGCTGGGGGCCCCAGAGCTGACACAGTACTCCAAGTGGGGTGTCACTGGAGCAGAGTAGAGGGAAAGAATCATATCCCTCGACCTTCTGGCCATGCTACTCTTGATGCAGTCCAGAATGCAGCTGACTTTCTGGGATGCAAATGCACCTTGACATGTCATACTGAGCTTCTTGTCAACCAATATCACCAAATCCTTCTTGAAAGAGTGTCTTTCCAGTTGGACATCAAGCTGTTGACAGCAACTCTTTGAGTGAGACTGTCCAGTCAGTTCCTTATCCACTAAGTAGTCTACCCATCAAATCCATCTTTCTCCAGTTTCGGGACAAGGATGTTGTGTGGAACAGTGTCAAATGCTTTTCACAAGTCCAATGAGATGACATCAGTCACTCTTGTCTCATCCACTAATGCTGTAACCCTGTCATAGAATGCCACTAAATTTTTCAGGCACAATTTGCCATTAATAAAACCCTGTCAGTTGTCACTAATCACTTCCTTGTTTTCCACGTGCCTTAGTATAGTTTGCAGGAGGATCTGCTTCATGATCCTCCAGGACACTGAGGGGAGAATAACTAGTCTGTTGTTCCACATATCTTTCCTTTTCTGATTTTTAAAAATAGGGGTTGCATTTCCCCTTTTCCTGTCAGTGGGAGGCTTAACTACTTCCTCTGTCAGTTCCCTCAGGACCTGCAGATGCTTCTCATCAAGTCCTAAGGACTTGCACACCTTCAGGTTCTTTATATGTTCTTGAACCTGATCTTCTCTTACAGCGAGTGGTTCTTCATTCTCCCAGTCTCTGCCTTTGCTTTCTGTGACTCAGGCAGTGTGGATGGAGCACCTTCTCCTGAAGCCTGAAGTATGAGTATAGTGAACTGAATCCTAGAGTCAATCTACTCCCAAAGTACTGTTGTGGCTTGGAAGATTGAAGGTCTCAGATCATCTCCAGTTCACAAAATGCACAGGTGGGAACACTGAACTCCAAATGACCCTAAGTGTCATATTTACTGGAAAAAGTGACTGGGAGTCAGAACAATTGGATGGGGGTATTTCTCAGGCTAGTAGTGATCTTTCCAGAGGTTCACATCCCACTGCTGCACCTCTGTGGTGCAGGAAAAGCTGAAGTGTCTAAGAGCTGTTCTGTTCCACTTTAATTTGAAACAAACAAAGAAACCAGACTGAAGACATTTTAAAGCAGGATTTTAGGCAGGGTCTTGTTCTGCTGAAACAAATAACATAAGCTTCACCCCAGTGAACCTTATTCTGAAACCGCGTGTGACTGTGTGTGCACATATACATTAGCACTGCTTTGATTATATAATGTAATGAGCTCAGTGGATTTACTCTGGATTTACACTATGGAGCCTCAGAGCAGAGTTTGGAACAGTACCTTGTTTTTAAGATGCCAGTTTTGTAAATGCATTTCTTTTCTTAAGGATACTGATGAAAATTTATTACTGATTTTTCATGCGTAACTCTGCAATGGAATCAGATTTTTCTGTTCCAGTTTCATCACTGTTTCTGAATTGGGATTAAAAATTTTTACAAACTTAGTAGAGAATCAGTTATCATCAAAGTCCCCAGGAGCTCATTTACTGGTGTGCAAACTGCGCCCCACACTGGTCCCCTGCTTTGGAGGAACTCAATGAATAAATTAAATTTCCAGAGACAGCCAGCTTTATAATCCTGGCCTACTGCTCTCACTTCCTACTTGCATAATTTTTTGTCGTTCTGGGCTTCATTCTCTCTGTTCAGCCTCTGTTCCTGAATAGAGATTCCGAGGGAGAAAGCTGGGGCTCAAGAAGTCTGGGAGCATGACTTATAGAGAGCAAAGGGCAAAATAGTAGATGGATAAAAAAGCAGTAAAACACACTTGTAAAACCATCTGCCTATGAAGCAAAATTGCAAAATATACTGTCTGCACCTTAATTTGCATGATATATGCCATTAGTAAAATCAACAATAGCAAATACAGAATCATTCTGTTTTTCTTTTACAAGAAACAGATTTTTTTTGTATTCATTCTCCTCAAATATATTGCTACTGAGCCTTGTTAAAGAACTATAATTTCATCTAAACAATAGATCTGTTGCTTTATTTTTTACCTTGTGTTTTAAAAAGCATGAGACTAAAAAAAAAAAAAAAAATTTGCAGGCTTTACATGTTCCATGATCTTCTTTGAGAAAAAGGGAAAGAGAAACAGCAACAAAAAATCCTTCTAATCTGTCTGTTTTGTAACTCAGGAAGACTATTTGGAAAGGTTTTCATCAAAGTGATTTTCTGCAGATAGCTCGTAGCTGATCAGGATAAAACCCCACAGCTTCAACACTTCAAATATTTATCATATACATGTTTGCTTGAATCTTGATAAGGGTGAGATTTGGGACTTATGGACACTGAGATAGGATGTCACCTGAGACATTCATCTGATTCCAAATGCAGACAGAAGGAAAGTGCCTAGGAGAGGCCGGAAGAGACAGGGAGGGAGAGAGTAAGGGATACTAGGAATGGACAGCCCTTGTTCCCAGCTCTAATATCCCACTGCAATTATTTTGTGGACATCCACTCCTTGCCTGCACAGGAGATAGGGCTATAAGTGTATGTTATTTTTTAATTACAAGGGGGTAGAAAAAATCCTGATGATGGGCTGGAAGGTGCCATTGCATTGTTATTTTTTTCTCTCCCTTCGTTTGCTGATTATGTGAGCTGGGCTCCTTTGCTAGCCGATGATAAGCAGAATTTCCATGTTCTCTGCATAATTAATCCATCTCTGCCTCTCTTCATGCCAACTCGCCCGTTATCGCCGGCACATGCCTGAATTGCAAAAGAATCCGCTCTTCAATTGGAACTTATTGATATTCTAAGAAAAAAAAAAGAGAGGGGGAAAAAACTGAAAATCCTTAAGTTTAAGCCGCAGATTTTTAAATGGATTAATTTCGCTGCAATCGCAGCCATCTAAGGCGGGAAGGCAGGCAGAGCAAATTGAAAGCATCTCCATGTTTGCAGAATTGGGTCCAGAATGCTGAAATGTACTGGCACAGTTCTCTTTTAAAGTCAGAAAATTACCATTCATTTACATCACATGAAATACTTTTTTATGCTAGAAATATTCAAGAGACGTTCCTTAAATGCCTGCTAATGCTAGATAACATTTCTAACTTTCAACATTTTGCTAGACTTTGATATGACATGATAGGAATGCCTGCCACTGTGGAATATTATATGTACCAGTAATCTCTTTTTATCACATATTTAGATTATATCATCCTCTTCTTAAACCATCCTGAAGTAGTCTTTAAACAATGTACTCAGTATCGTAGGCTCCTATTTAGTATAGCTACATGAGCCAAACTTGGTAGGGAACATTTAGACTGTCCAGTATGAAGCGTTTTTTTAAAGTGACAACACATGATCCCCAAAAAACCAGTTCATCTTTCTCTATCTTTCACAAAGTTAGCTTTCATTTCTTAGGGTACTTTCTACATTTAGAGTTTCTGTGTTCACTCATTTATACCATGTGATGTGTTTTGTTATTTCGGTGCAGCTCTTGAAGATTGTACTTAAATTTTGAAAAGGCTCAGCTGTACTCCATAGCAGCCTGATATTACACGTGAATAACAAGAGCTAGTGGGAAACTAAGACTCTGTTTCTTCTCCCTTTTTTATTTTTTTTTCCATATATTACCAAAATCTAAATACTTTTCTCCTTTTACTTCTCTAACACAAAATTTACATCCTTCATTTCCTTGACCCTAAGAAGCAGCAGCAGCATTCAACAATACTGAGAGATTTCTTTAATGCTTCAGCTAAGCCACAACGTATCTGACATTCCATGCCCATATGCTAGAAATCAGCAATTTATGCTGTTGTAGAAGGAAATGTTGACACTCACAGTTAACAGAGGGGGAAAAGTTGCTACACTGACTGCAAATGGAGATTTAGCTGTTAGGGAATCTTTGTTATTATTAGACAGGCATCTTTCATTTGAAAAATACATGGGAAAGAAATTAAAAAATAATAATAAAATAGAGGAAGTCACAGCACATACCAGAGTGGGAAAAAAAAAAAAAAGAAGGAACATACAGGAGAACAATGATATTTGTGGCAACATCCATTTCATATACAAAACAATGAGCTTAATACATGATTAGGCCATCTTACCACATAAAAATAGCACTTGTAATGAAATGTATGTCACTAGTAAGTAAAGAAAATGCCGTTGTTCTAGTTCAGATTTTCAGGCAATAAAAATCACCATTAAAGAGTGACTACTGATCACATTAGGATATGTTTTTATATATCAGAAAGAGAACAAAGGTTTTCCAATTGCTTCATAATGACTGACAGTCCTAAAGCACTAGTAAACTTAGGGATGTTTCTGGCATATTACAATTTTAACATTACAGTTTGGTCAAAATCAAAATGTCCAAAAATGTTTTTTAGAAAAAAAAATTATGTACATATTCAACTCTATAAGCTTCTAAGATAAATAGTTAAAACCACATTTAAAATAATCAACATTTTTAAACATTTGTGAAATTGTATCTTTAGCACATAAATAAAATCTCTAAAGAACAAAATTTCTGTGTTCTTTCTGCATATGTCTGTAGCATCAGTAAGTAAATAAGTTAATAGCCAATATTCCAAAGTGCTTGAGATATGCATTACCAACTGGGTAATGTTTTTAGTAAAAATAACTGGTTTTAGCCTAATTTGGGTCAAAAAGAAATAGTACACAGATTACATGAACTGCATATTACCACAGAATTTCCTCATCTCTTACAGTGCAATCCTGACTCTTTTGAAGTCAATTGCAAAATCCATATTGCCTTTAGTAACACCTGAGTTTCAGTACAATTTTGATAGTAAAATCAGATTTGTGGCAAGCTAACACAACAATCAGTGATTATCATTTCTATGAGAAAGGTTCTTTTAAGAATTTTTACTGCATATTTTCAGTACTGACACCATTAAAGCACACAAAAATATTTCAAACTGCCTAAACTTATTTTAGCTAAAAATAGAATTGTAACTATCAAAAGAAACATATGCTTTTTATATTTTATGTCTATTTTCATTATCATCCCATTGTACATAATAGTATTCTGTAATAATTATTTAAATAGCTAAAAATTACTGTACTGACTTAGGAACTGAAATTTCCGCACTAATACTTTGGAGAATTTTGTGGCATGGCAGCATAGGATGAATAATTTTTCCTCCTGAAAAGAATGGCAATAGCAATTCAGGCAAAGGAATTTGTAGCATACAGAAATCTTTCAGTGTATTTCAGCACTTGTTTCAGATTATAAATATAAATTTCTCAAGCTCTGTTTTACCAATCTCTGCATTGATTTAGCCTTATAGAAGATCAACACGTAGCCAAAATATTGAGATCAGTGCTCAGCAAAAATGTACTAGATTCAGTGTAAATCAAAAGACTGCAATTTATCCCTGCATAGCATTGCCTGGCATTAATCTAGCCTCAATTTTATAACTGGAAAGCAACTGTAAATGAATTAGCAATTGATTTGTAAATTTTACTTAGAGGAATTTCCTTGCTCCTTCCAAAAATATTAATCTGTTTAATTTAGGGTTTCTGGTTTTGTTCAGTATATGAATTCTTTTTAATGTGCTGGGAATCTTTAAGCAGTTTTGCGGTGACACCTGTACCAAGGAAGCTGGAAACCCTTTCCAGTTTCCAGATGCATGCCTTCTGCATATTGGGCCACCCAACATAAAGTGCAACATAAGCAACAGATTTCAACATGTATCAGCTATGGTCAAGTGATGAATCAGAATTGTATGGAATTCCATAGGCAGGTAGGAATTTTCCAGGCTACATTCAGAATACAAAGATTTTATTGTTTGTCCTGGCATGCATGCGCCGTCTAAAATGTAAAGACTGACTGATATTTAGAATCATTGGAAAGTCATTGTGTCTATTCATTCTCGCCTTTCGGAAGACATGAAGAGTAAACCCAAAGTCATTATACTGGAAGTCTGACAATGAGAGTGGCTGTGTTATTAAGTGTCCAGTGTGTTAAACTTAGCAAGGAGACCTGGGAAACCAGCTGTGATATGAAGCCAAAAAGAAAGGCCCTTAGCAACCAAGTAGAAAAAATACTGTAGGTAAGCACAGAGGTATTTAAAAGCAAGTGAATCTCATGGTTTGTCCACAAAAACCCTTGCATAGGTTCCATTAAGAGAGCTTGGCATTTTGTTATTGTAACAACAATTTAAGTAAAGAATAACACAAAATCTTAACACAATCCACACAGCCAATCAAACAACTAGCCTCCCACAAGAATAAATCGGTAGATGCAGTAGGGAACCTATCTTTGCAAAGAAGCCTTGATGAGGGTCCTCAAATGATCTTTGGCCTAAGAAATGAACAGTGAGATTACCTTGACATGTAAGCTATTGCCGTGGATATGTAGCAGTAAGAGCTTAGCAGGGAGGGCACAAATAGATTCAGAGAAGTCCAGCTGGATAGATAACACACTTCATTTTAATAAAAAATAGATTTGCATTTTCATTTTATATCCTACACAAAAACATACCCTTAACTCCAGCTCTAACCTCCAGGATGAACTATTAGCAGCAACAGTAAATAACTTCCCAGATATTATCACACATTCTTGTGTCCAAGATAACTGTTTAGGTCTAAAAAAATAGGAAATTTTCCTATGTGTTGCAATGTGATCATCAAGGTATCCAGAACATTTGTAGTGCTAGAGCCAGGGAGCTTTGTCTCCTTTCTTTACCTCTCCCATTAGTTTTCTTCTGGACCTGGGTAGAGAACTAAAGCATGTATAATTCTGAACTCCTTAGCTGTGTGAAAGCAAAGTGAATGGACTATGCAAAGCCTTCAGTGATCATCAGAATCTCTGTTAAAGAGCACGAAATTAAAGGTAAAATGCTGAATTTTTTTGCAAAATACAATCATTATTTTTTTTGCCATAAATCGGGGCACAGAGCTTGTTGTCTGCATTAGAAAAAAATATATGATGGAGTTTTCAAGGACAGAAGTTACAGCTTAGGCATAAAATGTGTATTTTTACCATTGTATCAAAAAAAGACAGAAAAAGTAGAGAAAACCAGAACTTTTTCCAGCATAATATATTCAAAAAGGAGTATTTCCATGAAAAGACCATAGATACACTCAACCTTCAGCTAAGGTTGCCGACAGAAAAAAAAAAAGCATTTCCTGGAACAAGGAATGCCATTGTGTGCTTTATGTACTCATCTTGATAGTTTGTTATTCGGTGAGAGCTGAGCAGAATCAGAAACAGATTCAGCCATCCTCTCTGGCCCTGGGGCAGTTTTACTCGGGAACAGGAGTGGAGTAAGCCCAATCCAGAAAGAGTGCTTTGTAACATTCACTGGTCAGTGATATACAAATGAAGCGGCACAAATGCCTCACTTCATACAGACAGGATTTCCAGAACAGTACTTGATGATAGACCTTGAAAATGGAAGGTAACCTTTGGCAAATTAAAAGGGGGGCAACCATTCCAAAATTCAAAAGACAAATGGATGCAGGCACTAAAATAATAAAAAAAAAAAAAAACCAAAAACAAACAAAACCTAGAAATAACAGATGAGTGTTTCCAGCCTATTGGAAAAGAAGATGATTCTTCTTGGAGTAAGTGGATTTTGTGCTCAAGTCAAACACAAGAAAAGGCACCCTCTTGGTGCTGCATCTGCATGACTTTGCTGTTGCCTGATTGAAGCACAAATCCCTAGAGGAAAAACTTTCCACTACAGATCTGTTCTGAGGCAGATTGCAGCCTGGTAATAGAAGAGGCAGAGCCGTAGAGTTGCCAGCATTTGACAAATCACAGTTAGTCTCCTTGCCTCACTGAGATAGAGCAAGGAGAGCTCAACTGTCTGAATCTCTGGCATCTAATAAGTAGGAACACAATTACTTCAAACTGTTAACAAAGAAAAATTTATTTTTTCCCAAGCTGAATTTACTATGGGCTATTGCAGCTCATAACAAAAGTAAAGCTAAAACCTACACAGAACTGAGCATATTTTTTATTTTTCCATTTGAAACCTGGGATTATTTCCTCCAGGCATTTGGAAGGACAATGCTAGCAGGACGCTGTTTGCCAGTAAAGCTCAGTTTTGGAAACCATCATCAGTCAGCATGAAAATGGGTCCAATGGTATGGAAATGAGCTCATTACTATTATTTTTTTGCTGGCACTCACACAATTTGTGCTTTTAGAATTTTGAAAAGCAGGACATGAATTGCAAAGAAAAAATGAGTTAACAATATTAAACAGTCAGTTGCTAATTACTGAGCAATCCAAACCTGTGTCTGGAATGACATACTCAGACATTCAGCTGGACCTCAGGCCATATGCTATCCTAGATCCTCATGCATAGCTCCCGCTACTGTCAAACACTGCAGTACTGGGTAAAAAGTTCAGCGTGCAGATTGAAATATAGTCAGAGCTGTATATTTGTAGATATTTTAAAAAAGCGTGATGAGTATCTGCAATCTATCAGTAGAAAAAAAAAATACTGAAAAAGTAAAGAATGAGAGCTGTAGACAGCAAGGTAGAAAATCACTCTGAATGGTTGTACATGTTTCACTCTCATCGCTTTGTTTGGAGCAGAATGTCTAATAACTCCAATGCTGTTTTTTCTCCATAAAGAAGTTCCTTACATAGATTTAGAAGGTTGCTTCATCCTAATACCATGTTTCAGCTGCCATAGATCACATTTGTAATTGCTCAGTGTAAGAAATGAAGTTCATTATCTTCTTATTGATCCTGAGGTATGATACTTGGCAGAATGAAACAGAAAGAAAATTCTAATACAATGTAGTAAATTTTAATGGTGTAATTCCAAGGATAATAATATTGCTAAAAATATTATTCCCCTAACTATGAAAAGTCATTTACCTTTAGCTCTGAGTTTCTTCTTGGTCTTAGCTAAAATATTAACTTCTAATTTATTTGAATTGTACTCCTTATCATGTGTTTTGCAGATAAAGACCACCTACATTAAAAAGTGTACATTTGCTTAACTAAACCAGATTTCTGTGGTATCTTCTTATAACAACGAAGATTTTTTCAAGTATTTTCTTCAGTAGTATTATTTCCTACATTTATGTCATATTATCTTGCATATATAAAGAATAATCCATCATAAATAAATTGAGAAATAACTCAGAAAAGTCTTTAAAAAATAGAAGTGTCTTATTTGCATTGTACATGCATATTTGCTCATGTGTTGCAGTTACAAATTATTTCAGCCTAGATCAGTGATTGGTGTATCAGAGACAGAAAAGCAACTAAGAATTAAAGTAACTAGAATCATAGAATCATTTAGGTTGGGAAAAACTGTGATCCCCAAATTCAACCATTAACAGCAGTGTCAAATCCACCGCTAAAGCATTCCCCAAGTGCCACATCTACACATCTTTTAAATCCTTCCAGGAACGGTGACTTCACATGTTCCTGGTCAGCCTGTTCCAGTCCTTGACAACCCTTTCTGTGAAGAAATTTTTCCCAAAACCCAAACTCCCCTGGTGCAACTTCCTCTCATCCTATCACTTACAGGATGAGACTCATCCCTGCATCACAACAGCCTCCGTTGTAGAGCATGATAAGGAATCCCCTCAGCCTCCTTTTCTCCAGGCTAAACAACACCAGCTCCCTCAGGTGCCCCTCCTAAGATCTGTTCTCCAGACCCTTCACCAGCTTTGTTGCCCTTCTCTGGACTTGCTCCAGCACCTTAATGTCTTTCTTGCAGTGGGGATCCAAAACTGAGCACAAGAATCAAGCTGCAGCCTCACCAGTGCCCAGTACAGGAGCATGATCCCTGCCCCATCCCTGCTGGCCACACTATTCCTGATACAAGCCAGGATGCCATTGGCCTAGTTAAAGCAAAAGCTCATAAAGAAGCAAATACTGTAGTTGGAAGATTTGTTTTACACATTTTAAATTCCTTCACTGTTACTAGAAAATAAATAGTCCTTCATGTTAAAATGCATTAAGGACCTGATAGCATATGATTCAAGGACTCTGATTTAAGAACAAATCCTCTATGATTTGGACTAATATACTTTATGCAGCTCGTCAACACTGTATCTGTGAAAAGTGAATTCGAAAGAAAGATTATTACACTAGCTTAAAGCTGGATATTTACACATTTGCTTCCTATATTCATTAAATATGTTCATGCAGAAAACAGTAAAGAAAAATCCCATGGAAAGCTGAAATCCTAAGCAGTTCATTTTCCACTTTAGGAGAAGATGATCATTATGAGCTTTATTATTGCTTTATTTGTGGGAATTACTAGCTCTTTCTTAAATTGTTCTGTTGCAAATCTGAACATGCAATATTTTACATTACAGTAATATTTAACAGAGAACTGAGAATTATGAGATAGTTTACAAGTGGAGTTACTATTACATTTCTTGTAACATCTTTCCATTAAAAAGTTAACAAGCTGGATTAATTGCTTCATGACAAAGGTTCTTTTTTTTAAAACCTGTTGTTTTCCATGCAGCAAAACATACATGCTATATACTGTACCTGTATTAATCTGTTTTAAAATACTGTTTTTCTCCCAAAAAGCTTATGGTGTAGATACATAGTCTGCATTCCAATGTGCCAGTTCATGTTATAATAACCTAACAAATCAGGGAACTTTAAAGAACCCACATAAATGTATATGCTGTTTGTGTGGGAACAAAAATCCCAGAATTCTTGAAACTCAGTAGTGTCATCATAAATTTGTAGATCATAAAACATAATGTATAACAGATATTATTAATTTGAAAGGGAAAATAATTTCAAAATTTTAAACTGAATATATGTTTTTACTTACAAATTACACTATAATTTTGTCCACCCTGTTAGTGATGCATACCAATAGAGAAATCTGAAGACAAATCTAAAAAACACCTGATGAAAATGTAAATAATATCTGCCAGTACTCAATTTAGTCTAAAGTGATTTTAAAAGTTGAAATAGCTGAAAGGTATTGATTTTTAAAATAAATGTGTACTTTAAAGATGACAATGTGTAGTGGAGCATAAATGTACATTCACATTATCTACTGCTTTACTATTAATCATTAAGTGAAATTTCTAATTATGGTATTGAATAATTTTATAGACATGTCACATATCTTCAAAAAGTATAATAATAGCTGATAATAAAAACTGGAGATAGATACTACATACAGTATGCTTCTGAAATATACATTTTTGAGTGAATATGTTCATAATCTATTGAATACAGGAAATTATTATTTTTGCAGTAGATGTAGTTAGGATTTTTATCAGAAAAAAAATTACTTCAAAGAAATACAAATTCTGAAGTCTGTAATATCATGTACTAGGTAATTGCTGTTGCTTAGGACTCAGGTAGCTTGACTTAGAAGACAAAAGTATTTTCTTTGGTACAAACATTTTGATTCAGTTTTCTGCTCGACTGAAAAGTCATGTCAAATATCTAGATATTTTGCTTCAAAATTCCAGCCCTGAACTGCAGGTGAATGAAATGAAATACAGTCTGCACAACTTCAAAACACTGATATTTTTCTGGAAAACATTTACTTAAGAGTTTGCCTCTTTAAGGCCTTGCAAGAGGATAATGGCATCTGGTTAATAAGGTCACTTACTAGGGTTCAAATACAGATGTGAAAATTCTTGCCCATCCGGCCTACAGTCCTAACATTTCTAGATTAATATTCCCACATGACTAACATACAGGATGGATTTTGATCCACTTCAGGGATCCCAGTATCTTAGGTATAAGGGAATTTTTTTTCTCATTTCCAAAATGACTGGCACAGAAAAGATTTTCACTTGGACCAGGTCAGGTCGGGAGATGAAGGTGAAGATGCTGAAGCACAGCAGGTGAAAAGTACACACTCTTCTCATTCTGAGAAAAATATCATTGAAACTATTCTTCAGGAAAGAAATATTTTGAAAAGTTGAGGAAATACAAAACCCAGGGTTCCTCATGTCTAACACAGTCAATAATCTATACTTCT
The DNA here is from genome assembly GCA_013400415.1 of Scytalopus superciliaris. Classification (NCBI taxonomy): domain Eukaryota; kingdom Metazoa; phylum Chordata; class Aves; order Passeriformes; family Rhinocryptidae; genus Scytalopus; species Scytalopus superciliaris. The sequence goes on along the minus strand of VXBX01007758.1, from coordinate 26,944 downwards.
GTACCATTCAATCTGACTGTACAAGAGAAATGTAAGTGAACAAGGGTTACAGGCAGCTGATAAAAACCCAATTCTGGGTGGAATATGTGCAGAACCAATAGAAGAGTTCATTTTATAGTAGTTATGGTTACTAATTCCCACATGTGGGTAACTGAAGTGCATCTCACACACCTTGTTTGTCTTGCATATCCTTGCCAACTTACGGTGCATATTTAGGCTCAGGAGTTCTGCCAGTCTGGAGGGCAGGCTCCAGTCATCCAAACCTACATTTGCAGTTTCAGTGGATGGACTGGGAGTGTGCCTGTTTAGGATGTGGAGTAATTTGGGACAGGAGTGCCTACACCAAAGCAGTTGCCTGCACCAGGAGGAAAAGATCTGTATCCTGCAGCTTGAAGATTTGTCAGACAGGACCCCATCACAGAGCAACTGGGTTTTCTTGGCAGGTGCTCATACTATCCATGAACATTTTTGTGACGGTGCAAAGAACCCTAAAATTTAAAAGCATACACCACCAAGGAAAGATAGTATCACTTTAGTGGTTATATATAAACATGTTTCTGTGATCTGGTTTAGGAATTAATTTCTAGAATATATGCTTGGTTTCCAATGAGTGTTTTAAAAGGTTCCGTTTAAACAAACCCTGAAACAAAAGTGGTGCAGAGGTCATAATATTTACCCTCATAAGGTAAAGATGGAAGAATTTAGTACTAACTGTACCTCTGCAGGAAGTACCCTCGAATATATTTTGATTGTCAACATGCATTTTCTAATGAGCCTATTTGCGATCATCAATACTTAGATAAAGCCTTTAGAAAAGAGAGAAGTAAATGGGCTCTTTTTGATACTATACTGTATTTCATAAATTACAGATTTTATAAAAATACATGATTTTTCACAGCTTATATCTTAAGTTTTAAAACATTACATAATTTGCATATTGAATAATGAATTTTTCATTAATAAATATATAAATCATAAATCATTTATTCATACAGTGTAATGTAGCAGTTTATTACATACTGCTTCACTTTTGTAATCAGGGAATCCCCTGATGAAAAAATAGCACAATATTAATTACCAGCACCATCTGTGCTAAACAATAGGAAAAACAATATTTTAGTACAATGACTTCATGCATGTCAGTTATCTCCAACATTAAACCCTGCGGTTTTGTTGATGTGGTTTACCTTCTACTCATTTAAATAACTGATGTTCTTACAAAGGTTAAAACTATGAATAAATGAATTGAAATTAAATAAAATGAAAAATACCAATAGATACAGCATGGATCAAGTTCATTCATCAAATAAGTAATCATACAGGTATAGATACACATATATATTTACACATATATTTTAAAATTTACCTACGATGTTTTAAAAAAAATTGTTACTTACATGCTTCTTACTAGTAGGAGACATGCTCAACTTCTAAACACTGGGGTTTCTTGTAGTGTTTCTTTGTTTTTTAAATTATCATGATTCCAAATACATAATCCTCAAAATGTAAATATCTGTTTCTCAGTATTATAAGTTGTCTTGATGCACACAAAAATATTTAAGGTACATTAAGTATTCTGGAAGTGTGAATTTAGGTAAGTTTGCTTTCTTTCACTATATTAGGAAATATGTTACTCTTATACATACAAGTGCTTAATTTGTTTAATGATTTAATGAGTTTAAAAATATGCTAACTAAATCAAAATTACACCTATAAATATACTGCCCTCTTGAGAAATTCTTCCATAGGAGCCAGAAAGCGATATTAGGATGACGATGAGGTTCAAATTCACTGGTTGAGTTTGTCACGGGAAAGTCTTAAACACAGATTCCTTTTTTGCAAAGTCCTCCACCTAAACCCATGCCCACATTAGCAATTTTCAACATCCTTCTGTCTACACATTCCCTTCATTATTTATTTACTTCTGACACAATCATTTTCTTTTAGTAAACTGTCATCAAATTCTAATTTTATTTAAACATGTGCCAATTATGAGAACTTTTTTTTCCATGTCTATCATATATTGAGATTGTCTATTGACTTTCAACTTTCCCACAACATCTGTATTAATTTTTCAGTACTTCAAGACACCATTGGCATTCATGGCCTTCAAACGTACATGTCAGAATGCTAAAAAAAAATCACAGTAGGCTGTGTCCCAGAGCAGTGCTTTTATTTTTGCATGCATATACTTTTGGTGACAATTATTCAGGTTTTTTATTAAGGATTTTCACTTGCTGATATACTCTTTCATAAGTATTGCTTATAATATTGTTTGCAAGAATTTACAGGAGAGAAGACAGTAATGAGACTCCCAAAGCTTTGGGAACTGCCCAGAGCATTTATTTACCATAATAAAAATTAACTGCTTATTTACAGCCATCAGCTCACCTACTGAAAGGCAGTGTGAATTCTCCCAACCCCTGGGCAATCTGTTTTCCCCAGGCTTTCAGGGAGCTGCACATTATTCTCTAGCAATGTATATGCACTTGCCTGTGCCAAAGGCAGGATGCTCCCTGCTCTCTGCATGGTGCCCCACCCATCCTGCAGCTGCATGATTTTTGCAGGCTTTTCCATACCAGACGTGGAGGTGCCATGACGCTGCCTTAGCATCATGGAATGGTTTAGGTGGGAAAAGGACCTCTAAGATCTTTGAGTCCAACTATTAACCCATCACGGTCAAGTTTACCACTAAACCATGTCCCTAAGTGCCATATAACTCCAGGGATGGTGACTCCACCACCTTCTTGGACAGCCCGTTCCGATGCTTGGTAGCCCAACTGAGGAAATTCTTCCTGATGTTCAACCTGACCCTCCTTTGGCACAGCTTGATGCTATGCCCTCTCTTCCTATTGCTAATTTCCTGGGAGAAGAGACCAACACCCATCTTTATACAACATCCTGTAAAGTAGTTGCAGTGATAAGGTCTCCCCTGAGAAACCTTTTCTTCAGGCTGAACAGCTCCAGCTCCCTCAAACACTCTGCACATGAAGCTGTCTAGACCCTTCCCCCGTGTTGCTGAAGGAGACTGTGGCTTTGCACACATTTGCCTTTTGCTGGAGTTAGGTGACAAGCCAAGGGAACCTTTCAGACACAACCATAATTCTCTTTAATGCTCAGTATTGGAAACAAAGTTATATAGGAAGGCTTTGCACTTTTGAACTGTGACATGCTGGTACTCAGCAAATTGCAACACTTTATTGTGACATCCCCAGATACTGTCTCAGGGATTCTGTAGACTCTTGCTGTCGGTGGATTTCTGTACAAAATAAAGCTGTAAATCTCATCAGATACTCCATAGGGATGCCTAAGCATTGCATACTCAGTCTGTTTTCTTTTTCTCCCTCATTCTGATGTATGTTTGTGGCCACTGCTCCATTTCCATACCACTAATTCTCTTCTTGAACCAGCCTGGCTATTTTTCCCTCTCAGTGGTTTCTGTGGGTCGTTGAAAAGATTTAACTTTTGCAATCTAACAGTTTTCTCAGTTGTGAACATGACTCTAGGGATGAAATCTACTTCCATACCTATATATCTGGTAGTTTTTGTCATTTCACGTGGCTGTGATTTTCCTAAATTTGTTAATTAAAGGAATCTCCTCAGGAACATTTTTATTTCTCAAAGAAAATGTCCTCTAAATTTCCCAAACTTGTGTTATGCAGTGCTAGCTTTTCCCAGTGTTAGCCCAGACTGCAATCTGGCCATTATGTAGAATTCACTTCTTGCTCTTTGTGACTAGGAGGCTCCCTGTTTTTGCTGCCTGTACTTTATTATTTCCTCTCATTCTCTTAGACCTAAGTGCTTCTTCTGGCAGAAGTAATTTTCTCACATATGTGGATCATTTCTATGTCTATATATATATAACTTCTTCTTATCCCATTCCAGTATATCATTACAAGCAGTTTTACTCCTGCCTATATAACATATTTTTCACTTTTTAGTGGTAACTTCTGCTATGTGTGAAAGTTTTGCTTCTTGGGTTTTTCAGGTCCCTTCAGTTCTCTTTTCAATATGTTTCTGCTCTCAAATAATTACTTGCCCTTGCTTTTTTCTTTTTGGTTGGTCTTTCTCCTGGTTAGTTAGTAATTACTTTCAAATTATAATTTTAATTGTTTATCTTTTTCTAATACTCCAGAATTTCCCCCCATAATTATCTTTTCTACCCTGACTGACTAGTTAAATCCAAAATCTTAGTCTGTCCTCTTGAGAACATTGGAAAAAAAATATCTTGCCTTTATTGAGACAACATTTCAAGTGTTCCAGTAAATCAACTCTTAGAGTTTGCTTTTCAGCCCTTAGTTTAATTTCTCCACTTCCTTCTTCATTCTTTCTTACTACTCATATTCTGTAGTTAGAATGACAGAATGGTTTGGTTTGGAAGGGATCTTAAGGATCTAGTTCCACCCCCCCTGCCATTGGCAGGGCCACCTTCCACTAGACCAGGTTGCTCAGAGCCCCATCCAGCCTGGCCTTGAACACTGCCAGGCATGGGGCATCCACAACTTCTCTGGGCAACCTGTTTCAGTGTCTCATCACCCTCACAGTAAAGAATTTCTTCCATAAAAAGTGACAAAATGAGGATATTATCATAGATACTCCATACAGTATAGAACAGCTCTCACTTGCCTGGAAGATCCAAAACAGTTCTGCTGTGATACCTGAGAAGGATTCTGCCTTAGAATTATGTTATGTTGTATTCTAATTATCAGGATATTTTAGAAACATGAATGTTCCATTCAATATTTAATATCTCTCAAATAGAAAAATAATAGCTAAGAAGTACATACTAAATAGAAAATTAATGGTGTACAAATTCTGCTCATGCTCTAGCTTGTCGAGCTGAAATTTGACATTTGAATATGACATTTGAAATCTTTAGAAAATGACCAGCTGCTCAAAGCATATATTTTTTCATTTATTACTGTACTGCAAAAATGCCTACATTTTTACATAGCAAGCACTACATCAACACCTTCCAGTATAGGGTTCAGCTATTTAATTTGCCTTAGAAATTACAAAATGGTGTAAATACATTACAGAAATACAGAAATGGTGACTTTAACAGACGAACCTTCATAGAATGGTTCACCTGAAAGCAAGTTCAAACTTTCTGTCAGTAAAGATTTGCAGCTGACACCTAGCTTTGCAGGCAGGTGAGAGAGGTAACTCATTATGAGCCCTATTCAGAGCTGCTGGTTAGTGACAGTAGTGTGTAAGTGGAGGGAGAAGCAGCGCTGCAATAAGCTTCAAATATTTTCAGTCCCTGAAGTACTTTGCATGTCACTGAGCCTCATCTGAGCACTCCTGTACAGTGAGTAAGCCACGTAAAAGCCAGATATATTGCTCAGAGGCTGCAGCAGATACAGGCAGTAGGGCTTCAAATCTGAAACACAGTTTCCCAAGATCTTTCCTTTTACAGCTACTTTACACTGGTGAAAATCATTAAATAATTAGACTATGCTGAGAACTGATAGAGTATATGCATACATCCCCAAATCATACACAGTGATTGTATAGAAATATGTTATATATGCAGGATTTGAATTTAAGATTGTGAAGGAAAGGTCTAATTTCATCTGGTTCTTCTATTGTCTAGTGTATAACCATACACAGACAAAACTATCTCATTTTGAATTCAATAACTGATATTAAAAATAAGATTTTATTAATCAATTTTCCTCCCATTCATTAATCAGTTTACTTTTTAGTGATTCTTCAAAGACTCCTGATAGGACACTTACATTAGGATCTCCTCAATGTTTTTAAAATAGTTTCCCAAAAATGAGGGAGTATTTTCAACCCTGTTTTCTCCAAATGGGAATACTTTCCTGAAGAATGCATATGTTGTTCAGGACTTTGGGCATCTGACTTATTATCCACAGAAAATGCCCAAGAATCACGAGCTAGAGGTTATTGTTTTATAAGCTGGGCCCCATTTATGTAAATAACGCATTTAAAAATGCAGTCCTTTTAAAAGTTATGTTACATCTAAACACACGTTTTCAGCTAATAGTCTTTGTACAGCTGAGACTTGCAGGTAAGGTAGTTAAACATTTGTGCATTGGTAAATAAATCACTTATAATGAAGCTTTCTAAATAATTCCTGTCCATTTATTCCTTAGAAAACACCAACATTAGAAATGGGACACCACTGCATTTAGCTACAAGAAAAGGCCAAGACTGTTTGTTTACCAGTTTATTTCTTCTAAAAAGGTAAGTACACTTTAAATGTACCAAATTTTTCTTATCATTCAGAGTTCACAAAATTGTCTGCATATTCACTAATATGGCAGAATGAATTTTTCTATGCACAGAATCACTTGGGTTGGAAAATACCTCTGAGATCATTGAGTACAACCTTTGACCGAGCAACACCTTGTCAACTAGACCATGACACTAAGTGACATGTCCAGTTGTTCCTTGAACACCTCCAGGGGTAGTTACTCCACCACTTCCCTGGGCAGTCCATTCCAGTGTTTAACAACCCCTTCTGAGAAGAAATTCCTCCTGATATCCAACCTGAATAGCCCCTTGGGCAATTTGAGGCTATGTCCTCTTGTCCTGTCCCTAGTTGCCTGGGAGAAGAGGCCAGCCCCTATCTGGCTACAACCACCTTTCAGAGGAAGTAAAGAGATATAAGATCAATCCTGAGGTTCCTTTTCTCCAGGCTAAACAATCCCAGCTCTCTCAGTCACTCCTCAGGGGACTTGTGCTCCAGATCTTTCACCAGCTTTGTTGTCCTTCGCTGGGCTAACTCCAGCACCTCAATGTCCTTCCTGAATTGAGAGGCCCAGCACTGGGCACAGGACTTGGTGTGTGACTTCACTAGTGCCCAGTATAAGGGAACACTCACTTTCCCAGTCCTGATGGTCACACTACTTATGATGCAAGCTTGAATATAGGACCTAAATACAAAAATAACTTACAAAAATTGAGGAAATAGGCTAGGTGGAATTTGTGTACAGTTATTATTCAGTCTACAATAGCTGAAAGAAAGAGCTAAAATATTTAGATTCAGTGTAGATTAGAGCAGATGATTGTTTTAAACTTGAATATGTAATTAGTGTAGTTACCGAGAGATTGGGCACATAATGCAAACTGTTTGTTGCTTGATAATTTTGTTAAATAAGTCAACAGAGGGACGAAAGACTGAGCAAACAAGTAGATCTAGTTATCCCTTCTCATCAAATTCAATCCTTTTATCTGTCACAGTTTCAAGACATGATACTATCAACAGATTTTTTCAAAAATAAACATTCTGAAATTTCCAGTCTAGACAGAAATAAAAGAATTTAGAGTGATATCTGTACAAAGAGAATGAAAGAGAGTTCAGGAAATAAACTTTTGTATGCTGTGTACTGATAGCCTCCAAATAATAATTTTTATGTGTAAGTGTCGGTTATCCTATCCTAGTGGATCTACCCACTGTTTGAGAAGAGTAAATTGAGGGAGCAATAGAGCCTGTTGCTTTGCATCCATGCTCCAAATACTATGCTTTAGATGTTTTTGAAAAACAAATAATAATTAATTCTATTCCTGACCCCAAATTTAAATGTTTCTTCAGAAGGTAACCAGCTGGAAACTCAGCAGATCCTTTTTTACTTCTATCCTGTTGGGCAAGGATGGTGTGTACCCTCAAGATACTTTCCAAATTACTGTGCCCTGATTTTGTTTAAACAAGGCTGAAATATCAAGCAAGGAATTTACTTTTTCTTATTCAAGTCTGTGGAAACTATAGTAACACGTGGAAGACATATTTATAGTTTTGGAACCTTGACTGAGCTCTTTATCTCCAGTTCTACATATAACAAAAAACTCTCAAAATTTATAACAAAAGCAGATACTCCTGTTGGATACTTAGACACTATGAATATTGGTTTAAGACATGAACTAGTGAATCCTAAAGTCATTTATAGTTGCTTTATTGATAATAAGTTTTTCAAACCACTCTACCATGTGGCTGGTGGCTCATCTTGCTTGGTTTTCTACCATAACCACCAGTTTACCAGAATGTACAGTAGACTCTTGCACAGTGCTCTTGTGTTGGGATAATTCTCTGTTCAAAACAAGAAATGGCTATGTAGTGTTGATGGGAGATAGGTTAAATTACTTCTTAACACTTATGTAGAGTGTAAGTAGCTTAGTTTCTCAAAATTTGCTGGAACATCAAGTAAAAGAAATATGATTTTCCTTGGATTTTTACACTACTTAGACACATCACTAACATATCCTAAAGAACATGCTTTTGGATCCCATCTGTAAGAGCAAATATTAAAAGTATTGTAATATTTTAATTTTTTTCTTACTGCATCTTTGTTAATGTTATGAGTGCCTTTATTTCATTTTTTTTCCAATTCTTTATTTCAGAAATATGTATAAAATAATTTATGTGCAAGGTTGAAGGAAACTTAGTCTGAGGTCACCTTTTTTTGCTTTCATTATGCTAGAGTAATGGTCATATGCGACATTTTAGAAAAAAAAAAAAACAAAAACATAGTAAATTTATTGCTGACAGTGACCACAATTAAAAAAAAAAATTCCAAACCTGAATTGGCTTGACTTTCATATATGATATTGTATCATATATGAAGTTCAAATTAAATTAAATTCCTGTCTTAAAAGGTCAGTGACAGGAACAAGAGGTAAAAATACGGTTTTTTTAACAGCTCATGGCTTTCATGCACTAAATAATGAATATCAGTTGAACACATAAAAACAGATTAATGCCATGACTAGTGTTCTGATACATGGAGGTCAGAGACATAAAAATACTGAATGTTAGAAAAGTCATACATGTCATACTTAGTAAGTCAGTGCTTCTTTAACATTGATTTTAAAATGGAATTGCACCCGACTGTTTACCAGGTAGTGAAATGGAGGGAATCAAGTCCCTGTAGACTTGCTTGGAAAATCTTGAAGATTCAGTGTAGTGCCAAATAGGCCTGAGGTGAAACAGTGCCTGGAAGTTGCTCATATTTAAACATTACCCAGATGAGAATTAGTTCTGTCAAAAAGAGAAAAGAAGAAAAAAGTAAAAATATGAGCACAGTAATAACACAGTCAAGTGTTGCTCAGTTGTGCATACCCTACCACTGTTGCACTTGCAGGTACTGACACCAGTTAGGAAAGATTTGTTTGCGTTTAATGATTTTAACAGTATGTCATAGGGTAAGAAAGTTAAGTTACCTCTGGTATACTGACTTAACACTTGGTACCTTGAGCTATACTTAGGACCCTTCTCAGAAAAATCTCTCAAGTGCTCAGAGGAAGGCACAAACTGCAAAGAATAAAAGGGTTTTTCCTAACTCTGTAAAGGGGCAGTGGCAAAAAGCCTGGAGGAAAAAAAAAACAAAACAACCAAGGTAAAAAAAAAAAGGAGAGTGGAAAACATCCTTTTCTAAGACAAACAGTATTTTCCACCTCCACTTGAGGCCAATGAGAAGGACACACAGATTATAAATAGACAAGTCATGTTTTACAATTGGAGGCTCACAGTATTTTCCACTTCTACTGTTCCCAAGATTCACCTACACATGAGCTTAGAAGGACGATATTAGTAAATGAGAGGCAGGAAAGGCAAATACGCCATTATGATCATCATTCTTATCAACATTAACAAACCCACGGAAACACAAGAAGACTGCTTCTCCAGTCTACACAAAACTTTATCTCAGAAACGGAGCAAAAAGTAGAATTTGAAAGAAGTCACATTTGTCTGCACATTTCCATTGTTTCAAACAATTCCTGAAAGACTATAATTGCACTATGTGAAGACTGGATAATACTATAAAACATCTATAACAAAGTGGCAGTGGCTGTGGTTAGGTGAATTTTCCATCTTAGTCTATTTAATTTCAGTTCTACACATTTACTTTAAAATTTTGTTTCACTGAGTCATGTATAGAATCAAAGGCACTTCTAGAAAGCTTTGTAATTTTAAGATTATTTCATATTAATTTAATTTTACTATCAATCAAAGGCTGTACCCTGGAAGGCTTTTGAGTGCCAAGGAAAATAATCCTTTATTGCTGTTGTTGTTTCATCAACAAGAGGGTCACATAGTGCATTACTTCTGTAGGTCAAGCCTACTGTGCACCCTGGGGTGCCTTTCTTCTCCCCTCTAAGTTGCACTGGCTACCAACTTCTCTGTCCCCTGTAATTTGCCAGCTCTTTGCAGCTCCCTCAGTTCCTTACTTCATTCTAGATTTTCCAGATATATCCCTACCCTTCCTTTTCTCCCAGATTAGGATGCCCTCTAGTTTTACCTTCCTGCCAGAAGTTTTCTGACATCCATCCTCTGTGTCTTGGAAACAATTTATTCAGGGTTTTCCATATTTTAAAAACCTGAATACAGGTGCACAGGTGAAAGTCTATAGGCTGCTGCACAGGAGCTTTTACATTCTGGATGTGGTAATCAGAGTTCCATCTGCTTTGATTTTCTCTGTCCACCCACTAGGAAAAGTAATTGGGTTCGACTCATTGATTCACAGAAATTGATCAAATATAAAATTCCAGGCATTGCACAGTAGAAGTAGACAGAAATGCCATCGAGTTGGATGTTGAATCTCCCCTCAATTTAGCAGTTATGCTGTTGTTACTTCTTTGTACAACCTCTCTGCTAATCTGTGGCTAGCAATGCAAAGCTGATTTCCCTAGAATAATTTAAATATGCAGTTAAACTACAAAGCCTACTTAAAATGAAAACCCTGTTTATTACAAGCACAACTGTGAGAACCATTCTTTTTTCAATAGTAAATAACCCCATTAGTGTGAACCCACAGTTATTTGAACAGTTATATTTTTTGCTTCTCTCAAGATACAGTTTTGTTAGTCTGCATAGGGACAATTCCTTGTCTGTCTGTTTCTCCATCATTTTGTTCCTACAATACTATGTCAAAACTGATTAATGGGGAGCAATTTCTGTAAATGTATTACTCGATATTAAAATGACTATCAGTACATATGGAAGAGCAAAATCACACTATATGTTTTAAAGGGAGACATGAATACCCAGAACTTTTAATGTCACTGTTATGCATAATATGCATTTTTGTTATAAACTGGTATACAATACTTAGGATAAGATACATAACAATACTTTAGCCCATTACCTGGAAAAGAAGTACTCAACAGTAATATGGAGTTAAAAATAATTATTACATTAATTTTTTCCCAAAGGCTTTCTACTAAGGCAAGTTAAAGCCTTTCTTGAAATGCAGGCACACCTGTAGGAGTTACACATCTGGGCAGTATACAGATGATGAGAGCCACTGGATTTAATACATGCATCTGACTACAGAAAAGTATTATAACTTTTGATTTGCATACTATATCTTTCGTATGTGCAGTTTTCTGTGCACACAGATATGTTTTCCTATGTCTAAGATACTTTTGCTGTAACCAACTAGCTGGAAGACCAGATGGAGATCTTTTCAAAATGTACTTCATAATCTTGAAGGGTATTGTTATTTTTTTGTCCAGCAGTAAATTTTCTACCTCAGTAGCATGGCTTATGGTACAGTATTAAAGATCCAAGCTTTCACAGCAGGTTGTATTGGCTATGTAAGCTTACACTGATTAAGCTTCTAGGAAGAAACAGTCAAATATATATACACAACACAACTTCTCAATTGAACCTCGCCAAATCAATGAAATGTGAATTGTGAATTTATCTCACTTTAATGTCCATTATATAACTAAACCGAATTTAATAAACAGTCAAATGCATGGCCTATAGATTAATCCATATTGATATTCTCTGTGTAGTGTTATTCGACTTTTCAGCACACGATATCCAATACTACTGCTCTGTCTGTTGACAGTCACATTCAATTCTTTTAATAAAATCCTGTATTGCATTGTTGTCAGACCAAACAAGAACTGAATTTCCACATGGGAAATTTTGGAAGAAAAGTAGATGCAGGTCTTATTATTACTACAACCAAAGGTAATAATATATACTCTCTTTCTGACACATCAAGACTATTGATACATACTATAGAAATAAATACAAAAACTTGCACTAATTACTGCAGGATCACACTTGAAGGATGTGACCCGGAACCTGGAGTCTGCCTCACCTGCTTAACTGCAAAGTCCCCTCTAGTGGCTCTTTGGAGCATACAGACTTTGCAAGTTATCACTGCTTGTTTTGTAAACAAGGTGGAGTCACAACATCTTGCCTGTAAAATAATTATTGTCTGAAGATTATGAAGAATGTTATAACACTGTTATGTTCCATCCACTCCCTAGCCATGCACACCACAGAATTCTATCACTGCACACTCATGTGCAACACAGAGCTGGAGCTGTACTGTAAAAAACCAGCTCTTTCACTTATTTTCTCTCATGCATTTCAGAGTGGTGAAGATTGTTTAAAAGTGACAGGTTGTCCCTAAAAAAATCAACACATCAGAACTGCAGCATTTCTTATGACTCCTCTGTTTGGCAAACAGGTTTCTGATGAAACTCAAGAAGAGTTTCCTGGCCGTCGACAAGGCATCTTACTTTGTCATCTGCTGGTGGTCCCCAGCTTCCAGGTTCCCCTGTTTTAACTAACTCTGTGAAAATCTTCCAAACCTGGGAGCTGGAATCCACAAACAGACAGTACTGCCCATGTGGACTTTGCTCAGTGCCTTGACCTTAATGCCTGGTAAGACCTTCCTCATCACATAAGAGAATGAGGACCTTAGTCCTCTCATGTTCCCTGGATCAGAGCTGGGTGGTCCTGCTTTCCAGGAACTGGTCCCTCAGTGCTATCTTAGCTGCCTGGAAGGTCTGGCTCAGACTGTGACTCTGAGTTTCCAGTTTCTCTGGTGTAGAGCCATGAGGAGGCAGAGGTAGGCTAATTTACCTTCTCATTTTCATTGAGGAGAATATAGATGCTAGACAAGCCATAAAAAGCCAGAAGCCTCAGAACTTGTGTTCTTGTTCAGTTTCGCATAGAATGTTCCAAACTCTCTTGAATGGAAATAAAAAGAAAAATATTTTGCTTTGGTTTTGAACAAAAATTGCAGGTTTCTGCTGAAATGGGGAAAATGGGGAAAGAACCAACAAAACAAAAAACAAACAAACAAAAACCAGAGAGAGAAAATAATACATCACATATCACATACATTTGGAGTCAAATGATCTGGACATTAGAGCAGCATTAACCTTTTTTGTTTCCCCTTGAATACTCACCTGCAATCTCCTCAGTGTCAAGGATGTACTGCAATATGCTACAGCATGCACATGAACTTCTCTCATAGCAGACAGAATGACCTTATCACTCTGTCTTGCAATACTGGAAAATTAAAGCTCACTTACCCTGAAAAAGTAAAATTGACTATAGTTTACCATATGTGCAAAATAAATTAACAAAAGGAGACAAATATTTTTGTTCCTATTCTAATATTGATCAGGTATACTTATTTTAAAGGTTACTTGCAATTTCAGAGCGGAAATCAGCTTTTAAAATTGTTTTACTTTCCAACACTGTATGCCAGTAGGTTGCCTTTTCACCTTTTTTTTAACTTGGGGAGTATATGAAAATTCAAAATATAGAAGAGCAAAAAATCAGATTGCAAATCAATCTCCAGAAAAAGAAAATGCTCTATTATTGCAATTTGAGATAGATGATATTTGGACAGAAAACAACCCATTCTCATTAAGCATTAGATTTAGCTTTACTTTTTCACACTGAATTAGAACTTTAAGCCTTGAGCAATCCCACAGAAATAATTTTATATTGTTAATGTTCTATGTGACACCCTGATCCACTGAAGTAAATGGCAGAGATTCCATTAACTTCAGAAGAGTCATATTAATTCTTGATCTTCTTTGGCTGTTATAGCCTGTCCTGGCATCTATCTAGCAGCATAAGAAAGTAAAGTACCATCACAGAAAAGGATTATGTACCTTTGATGAGCATCATGTGATTTGGTAATACAGAGAATTTAAATCATATAGTACAGATTATTAATCATTATCACATACCAGATTCTTGTCTTTGTGCTCACCTTTATTGACCCTCACATGCATGGCAACTCTAGAATATAATTTCCATTGAGTTCTAAGGTTTAGTTCACCCCTGCTTACATTTACCTTGTTAGCAGCTGTAGTATTGTTTAAAGTTAGGGTCAACATTATAGGAGGGAAGTCGATGAAGGATGTATGTGTTTGGAAAAGAAATTAATGAACTAATTCTTTGGAAGGGAATACTCCTCTTCAGAAACTGTTTACTGTTCTCTTTTATGAAGGGTACTTTCTGTTGCAGTGGAAATTATGGATTAGTCTTGTTTGCGGAAACTTCTGAACTTCCATTGTTCAAGGATCCACGGTGCAGGACACACTTATAGACAAGCGCAGGCAGTTGGCTGGGAGCCAAAGGAAAGTTTTGCTGGAGGTCTCACTTGAAAATGATGACTCCAGGAAGTTAAAGTTTCACTTAGTTCAAGTTGTGATGAGCATGCAAAATAGATTCACATTCATTCAAGTTCATTTGCAAGTTGTGACTATGCAAGTGAGTTTAATCACTGGTATCTTGCAAGTGGAGTTTCAGCAAATCTCAAACTGCTGGTACAGATCCTTCCTTAGTGGCAAAAATGTATTACAGAGTAGGAGGGAAAAGAATAAAGTTTGTTGATGCAGCATAAGCTTCAACATGATCTAATATAATGCAGCACTTAACTCACCATTCTCTATTTTGTTTTACTCTTGTGGGACAAGAATAAACAGCCTGGCAACATTTCTAGATTATAAAGTCTTAGAGGAGAAAATAAGTCTCTTTGTGTAAACTTTGAAGTGATTCCAACACCTTGGTTCTTTATAAATTATAGTAATAATAAGCATTTATTGCAGTGCAGTATAGTCTGGTTTCTCATTTACATCCAGTATGATCGGTTGTGCTGTGTCGCTGTCCTGTTCATCACTTCTCACCTTGCACTTACATGCTACTTCTATTATGGTTATTTTTAGAATACATAAGGCACTCAAATAACATGATTACAAGTGTGGAACAACAGCTTAGGAAACAGATAGGAGGATAGTTCACAGAAAGAGGCAACATACTGCACCTAAGCTGTGCAAGATCAAACCTGACATTGTAAAATCAAAGAGAGAGGGTTTAATAAGAAAATAATATGAGAGACTACAATGACTCCTTCTTCTTTTTTAAAGTTATCATTTAGTGAATTTCTGGATTTCTTTTAGAAATTCTATATGTATGCAGCCACATGTGTGGCTATATAGGCAATATATATGCATGTAAATATGCGCATGTATTTAGGGTGCATGTTTGTGTGGGTGTGTGTTTTACAAAATACACAAAAAATAGTTTCCTTTTCATGGAACCTGAGCAATATTTTTAGAAAGCCTCATTTTCTGTCAGCTTCAGGAATGACATATATTTACATGCATTCAGACAGTGTGATGCCTGGAGGTAATGAGTAGTGGGGAGAGGTGCAGCGTGGAATGCTCTTCCAGCTCTGTCTGACAGAGGGTACTGAGTGTTTTGTTCTAGTTGTCAGACATTAGAGTACCCCTGTGATTTCTCCAGCTTTGTGCTGAAGGCTGTCTTGGGTTCTTATCGCCATGATGGTCCTGAACTGGTGGAGACATAAAAGAATCCTTATCTGCCCTCTTTAGTGCAGCAGAGGAATGAGCCCAATATAATATGACAACTACAGGTAAAGTTTGTAAGTCTGTGTTCCTCAATACCTCAAGGTATTGACTTTTTATGATGTCCAAGATGTACCAAGTGATGGAGAAATTTTGCATCAGATGTAACTATTCCCACTTTTATTTTCTGTTGAATTAAATAGTGTAATTGGTCTCCCACAAATGCTATAATAATATTTTGTTTGAAATATACAATGACATACATTTTGCATATATTAAAATTATTATGCCCCAGAACCTCATATCATGGGTACACTCTACTGTAATTCTTCTCTGAAAATGCTTGTTTGCCCTAAACCTGTTACACTATCTATACTCACTTCTCCTGCTGAAAGACCTTCTAAAACCTTATGGCTCTCATGGCTGGAAACTTCATTCTATTCTTCTGACAATTTTACTTATGTTCAATGTAGTGTCATTTATTTTTGGTTTCATCACTTAAGTTTGACATTCATTTTGCTGCTCCTTCGCTTGGCTCACCTTTATCATATTAAGTCAAAGGGTATATATAAAGGTCCCAAAATGCAACAGGACTCCGCATAAAGCACTGGCTGGAGGTTTTATAATTGGCTGAAGAGCATAAATTTATTACTGCTATTCTTTATTGATGTTACATTTCTTTCCATCTCTCAGAGTAGGAAAATGTAGTTCAACATTACTCTAAATAAAGAAATTATATCCCTGTAGATTTTTAATTAATTTTGAATCATTAAATTTTGATATTTAACTCAATGTAGTGTAGAAGAGTGGGACTATGGATTGTCTTGACTGAAATTAAAGGCAGTTTTAGATACACTGTTGAAAAAAAGTTTCTAATTTCACACCCAAAATCACACCATATCATAACACCATTTTTTGAAAACATTTGATTAGTGACTGTAAACTGCATCTAAAATAATTTTAACATCTTGAAGCAATGTAATCTTCACCTAGAACTACTTTTAATTTCAATTTTACTCCAAGAAGGATTGGTACAGATCTTATATAGTTGTCAGAGATGTCCATGACAAGGTAACATCTGGATGAGATTTAAGGATTTAAGAAAATAATTCACTTTAACTAATATAACTCAGCCTGAAAGGGATGAATACCCATCCTTCTAAAAAGCTTTTAATTTTAATAATTATTTTGAAGGAATTGTAGTTATTGAGAACAGAGAACACGGGATAGGGCATAAATATTCCAGCTCCACTGCTTAGAAGCCCACAGAATAATGTAGTCAGTAAAGAGGCGTCTGGGGACATTAGTTGACAAGGTCAAGTGGTAGGATTTAATCAAGTTCATTTTGTAGCTGGAGATTTAGTCATGGTTATAAGACAGAGAAGTCATCTCAAGTAAGGAAACCTAACAAGAAAGCAATATATCATCTGCATGAAGTGAAATATATTGCTCTCAGCCATTTAGCTTCATGTCAGAGTTAAAGGGAGGTTTTGGAAGTACCATTCTAGCATAAGCTATTCAAATACAAGTAAGTGATAATGTAAAACAGTTGTGCTTTGTTTTAATGATATTGTGAATCTCTGGTAACAGTTTAATATTATTGCTACTGGGATACACTGATATCATGAACTAGTTCAGGACAAAGCTCTGTGTTTCATTACGAGTTTGAAAATTTTTATAGTTTTAACATAAGGAACTGATTTTCAACACCTTCTACTGTCATCATAGAAGTTTAAAGCAGATACAGCATTAGTTTCACACAGAACTGGTCTCTGACTTTCTAATGCAGTTTGAAAATAGAAGACACTGCAGGAGACCAGCTGAAGAAACAGAAACTGAGCTGTCTTGTAGAGCATTGCTTATTACCTCAATTTAAGATTCAGATTATATAAAATACTTTAAGTTTAGACCTTTGTATGAACTAGCATATTTTGGAACAGATAGTCTGAAACTGTGATGATTTCAAGATCTACAATCCTCTCAGAGAACAGGGGGATTTGTTGTGAATCTCTGATCAACAATTGTTCCTGCCCTAACGTTGGAACTGGACTTGCTATGTCATAAGGGACATCCTCTGGTGTTTCAGTTTTTTCACTAGGTTCATTTAGTATATGCGTATCTTTGTGGTTTAGGTTCAATTCATTACAAATGTCTTGCTTGAATTTTAAAAACTTGAACAGGTTGAACTTATACCAACTTGTTTTCTTGCATTTAATTCAACCTATTATTTTCCATTCATAGGCATTTTAATAAAACATATACACCCCAAAATGAAGTAATAAAAGTAAAGAAAATAGATTAAAGCTGTGTATTTTTATAGAATAGAGACTTCCAGAAATGTCTGGAAATAGGACTGTCCAAGTGTATCACAGAGTCCAAATGCAGGAAATATAAGTTAAATTTTCCTTTTAAATTTCCTTACTGGGTTTTTGAAGTTATAAATCAAAGCATTTCACCATTTTTTTAATCTTTCATGATGTAAAATCTCACCATGACAGGTATTATCTTTTTCATCAGACTAAACATTCTAGAGTCTATGGCACTACTCCATCTTATATCTTATCTTTTACTGAGTATCTTTGTCATAGTACAACACACTTTTTTCTCATCAACATTACTCATAAGCCATTCCTCAGGTTACCTGGCTTTCTCTCTTTTACTGGAATTCCTTTTTTTCCATACTGCAGTGCACAGGGTCAATGTTAAAACCCTAGGACAAGGAGTTAACAGAGTTTAACAGTGAGAACAAGAGAGATATATTGATAAATACTGAAGACAATATGAAAGGTAGATGAGAGAACCATATAAGTAAGTGAATAGGAATTGAAAACAATATACAAGATGACTAGTAGGTAAAATAAAGCATACCCATCAACATACATATTTTTCTGTCTCTCAAGTGATCAAAGCTCTGTTTATAGGAGGTAGAAACATGGTTCTTGGAGGTCCCATATGTTGCATCCTATACCTGGCCTTTTTCCCAAATCCCAGGCAGAGTGATGGGCTGGAGGACAAATAAAGAGGTGCATTGCTGTATGTGGTGTTGAACTGGATGTTGCAGGTCCACAGCGTTTCTGGCAGAATGTGTGCAAAGATGTTTAAAGTCATCCATTAGGAACAATTTAAAGATAAATGTTAATTTGATGTAAGTATTGGCTGGCAGTCTTCTATACAGTAAATATTTATAGAAAAAGGATCACAACCCACATTTTGGCCAAGATAATCAATAGTGTATTTGACCTCACCTGCAACAGGTTTAAACTAAGGACATATCTGAGTAGTAACTTCATTTTTTAACCATTTGGTAATTACAAAACTCCACTGGTTTTCCTCTATACATTTTGAAATGTTTAGCATTATAAGAGACACGTGTTAGCCATTTAGGTATTGGTACATCCACATTATGAAGCAGTGAACAAAATAAAAACTGTGTCCTTAAAATACTTACCAACGAACTCCAAACTTTTACACTTGTTTGTGGGGATATTCACTGTGACACAAAACATTAAAAAATGTAAGTAGTTCCAAAGCCACAATGCATCCTACTGCCACACAGATTTGATTAAATGAATTGATTTGTGCTATGAGTTTTGTAGCTCAAACACAAATCAGTATTTGTGCCACTAATCAGCTAAGAATGTCTTAGAAAATTAATTCATAATATTGCACTTTATTCAGTTGATCTATGCATAGTAATCATATGATATCCACATCTACTTCTACTTTTAGGTATTGTAGTGAGTTTGCATGTAATATTTGGAGGTATACCTACTCAAAACTGCTGATTAGTCTCTAATTTTGAAGAAACTTTATACTTTGCACTAGTGAAAGATATTAGAAAAAAATAGTACATCTTTGGAGATCTTATTATTTCAGTAGTGAGTCTACCCATACTTATCAATGTCTCAAACAATGTTTTTCACGTTACAGGAAAAAATAAGAAATTAAGAATACTTTAGAATAGTGATTATCTTGTTTTAGCATCACAAACAGATGCATTCTGGGAAGAAGAAAACACAGCCTATAAAACAGCTCTCCAAGTACCATAAACATTAGGAGTACAGAACACAATATGGAGCAATACATGTGTATAATTACATGAATAGTGACAAGAAAATATAGAAAAAAATTGTTCGATTTTTTCATCTGAGAGAGGTAAATTTCACATTGTGTCATGCTAAAAGTCTCAGGTCTGAAATAGCATGGACTCTCACATAGTTGATACATACATTAAAATGATGGATTAAGGAATTAATGCTATTTAGAAGCAAAGTGGTGACAAGGCAAAGGAAGCAGTTCTGTTAATGATGTAACAAAAATGAGACATGTGACTTTAAAAATATAAAAAAATTCTTTACTACCAATTTCAGTGTGTAATTCAGGAATGGATAGGTAAGGATCAATAAAAAAGTTTGGCTTTTTTATTTACACCAGTCCTATGGAGTGAGCAGATATAATACAAAGATGATAAACACCACGTATATTGCCAATATCAACAAAATCAACTATGTATTTAAATCAACCAACTTTTAGAATAATTTAGCTTTACTGTGGTGTAAGGTGGTCTACTAAAAATTCCATAAATTTTCTCAAAAGAATATGTGGTTAAAAATTACTGAGTGACTCTTAACTGTACTTTCCCTTTGTTCTTCAGTCTTTTGGACTATCATATCTTTCACTTATTTTCTAAGTCTGCTGTGCAAAGTAAGCATCTGGCTCTGAAGGTAGAAAACCTTAGCGGCTCAGACTTTTGAAAGACTGTTATGGTAAGATTTCCTTTCTAAAATAGTAATTTCTATTTATAGTCTAATGGCATAAATTGAAGAGTTGCATAAATTTAGAACACTCCATTAATAACCCAAAACATGTTCATGTTGCTGAGAGGAACTTAAAATCTCAAAAAGAGTGTCTATGCTGGCATAGACTTTAAAGTTTCAATATATATTCCTATTCACAATGATGATGCATATTTTTATATATACCTCAAAGTGGTAAGCAATATCAATTCTGATACATGAGGGCAATTTATGCTACTGTTCTGAGTGGGTGGGAGCCTCAGTTGTACAATATGAGGAACAGATAGGACACAAGTAGATAATACCATAGACTCTACCAGCTATCAATATGTATCTGTGTAAGAACATTCATTTGATGAATATATAACAGAAGAAAAACTTATCAAAGTGATGAATGTAATTAGGAAGCCATAATAGTAAACTGGTAGATCTCCTATAGGTACCACTGTACCTACAGGGGAATCACCATATATGTTTCCAAGTTTCTAATATTTTTAATGTCTTGATCATGCTTCTGTGAAAATTGTTGAAATACTAGTGTGTATGCAACCTCCTTCATTGAAACTGGGCAAACTGAGATGCCCATAATATCTAATTTGGAAAGGACAAAGACACTGCTAATTGCTCCCAGAAGGGGTGCTACATAACAGTTATAGAAGAAGACCAAGGAGAAAAGTATTTTTTAGTTTGAACTCTGCAACTAAAGTTGTACTTTATACTCATGTCACAAGCTTATGAGTCTTGCACTGTGAAGTCATAAACAGTAATTTGACAATATTGATATTATCTTTTCAGTGTTATGCTTTATCTACATGAAGTACTGCTGTTTATTTAAAAAGAAACTAAGATAGAAAAAAGACTTTTTTTTAAGCACTGCAGCTGTCTCTTCTTCCCTTCCCCTATTTCTGCTGTTTTACTATTCCTTTTTCTTCATTTTTTCTCATATTTTCTTCTGAACTCCACTGTCTGTGTGCTTATAATGTGTAAAACAGTCCATGCTACATTATTGTTTGCATCTCTGAGAAAGTTGCCTCTCTTAGAAGCCCAGACTGTGCAGTGTTAAGACTGTGCTAAGGGTAATATGCTCCTGGGGAGGGTAAGGTCATGGAATACAAAGAAGTTCTCTGACTTGTAGTGAAACTGGCCTCTGAAGCCCATACACATGCCAATACAGTAAGTTACTGCTGCTGTGGGCTGTGGTCTTGCTACTGGCAGAAATCTGCAATGTGGTGTGGGATTATATACATGTTTCAGTAGACTACTAAGTTTTCAGTGGCCATCTGTGAGCAGCAGGGGTGAATGGGCTGCATTTCAGACAATGAAGGCATCAAGAAATATTTTTTCATAGGACACTGTTACTTCTATCCCATATTCCAGATTCTGCCATATGTGTCATAGAATATCTCGTTATGAACATGCATCCATGTTTTTAGCTTTCTTCAGTAAAAAAGCTTTCTCTAGCTATGCTGCAGCTACTGAGTTTTCTTTTCCAGCTGAAGGCAGAGCACAGGGTAATTTGTACAAGTCAATTTTGTGGTAGAATCTTGCTGATATTGAATATATTTTTTTTCTATAAGGAGAACACGGATGTTAAAATTAGGAGCTGTATTGTATGTATATATTTCAGAAGAAAATGCAAATTTTTCCAGACGTTAGTGCAATCCTGTGCAGCAAAAGAGTATTTTACATTATTATGAAGAGAATTATCATGGCTATTCTGTGATTCTGATTTAAAGTTGTCCAAAAAGTCTAAACAGTTTGATAGACTATCGTTTTGTTCATCCATGAGATTACCCGAGCAATATCAGAGAGCATCCAGTCAGGAAATGAAGAATAATCTTTGCCACTATTTCTGGATAACAAATAAGATATAAATTTTAATGTGAGATGAAAAGTATCTTGCATAACAGAACTATTGAAAGAGAGCAGTGATTCCTGCTCTAAATAAATATGTGAAAAGAGACAGGAAACTGACACCAAGAAAATGCTAAGCTTTGCACCAACAAAAAATTAACTCAAATTCACAGAGTACCCTTTTCAGGAAAAGTGTGTTTAGGAATCTAGAAAATTTCTGAGGTCACCATTTATTTCTTTGCCATTCTTCCTTCTCCATATGGAGTGGACATGGGTTTTGGCCTCTGAACACTGGCAGATCTCCCAGAATGGATGCAATGGTCTGGACTATCAACATGAAGTCTGACTCAGCACTGATTCCAGCACTTTATGAATCTGGCTTCCCACACTGCTGCATCCATTGAAATCCTGTGGCCAGGAACTTCACTGTAGGGTTGAGATAATTCCTAGGGAGTAAAACACTCACAAAAATAATGTACTAGCAATTCAGTTCTAACTTGTTTACAGGACTGGTTGAAAGGGCTGCACATATTTACTGGTCTCACCCATTCTCTTTGGATATCCTCAGATCTTCTGAAAGTTCCAGTGCATATGAGGAATCTGCTTTGCAGCTTTTTTCCTATATGTCATCTAGAAACACATTTGTAGAGCTTTTTCTTCTTTATTTAAAAACCCAGAGGAAGATTTACTTCTAAATTCAATGCTCAGACTGATTATCTATCAGCTGCTCAGTGATATATTTAGCTCTATTTTCTTGTTGTCTTAGAATATGTCTGGCATGACCACACAGAAAATCTACAAATTGTGAAATAAGAATAAACTGTAGATTTTTCAAAGAAATTGCCCTACATTTATGTTATAGGGGTATTAATTCTGAGCCTTAATAATTTCATCATCAGTCTAGTTAACTATTTCACTGCTGACCAATGAAAAAAGAGGAAAAAAAATTTAAAAAGCTGTGCTGTATATGCTTTCTAATGTTATGAGTGGATAGTACTTGGAAAATACCATCTTTTACTTCTATTTCATTCAGAGCTAAAAAACCAAACACTATGATTAAGATCATGGAAGGATCCAAGTCCTTCCAATGGAAATTGAAACCTAAGAGCCCAAAAGAACCTATGCAATAATGTTTTTAACATTACATATTCTTAGTGAGAACCCAAAAAGTAAGCACATTTTCTTCCAAATTCAATTGCTGCCTGAACTTTGTGGTACCTTCATTATATAACAGTATCTTTCCATACAATAGCCTGTGTCCAGATTTATTTATGTGAGAATTCTGAAGTGAATTTTCCTTGGNTTTTTTTTTTTGGGGGGGCGGGGTGGGTGGTGGCAGAGGGAGGGGAAGATAGGAAATCCATAATTGCTAATCAAAACGTTAACTCTGCTGCCAAGAGAATATTTTAATATTTTAGTATTTCCTTCTTTCTTTCAATGAGAGAATGGAAAGTTGTTTTAAAAATCACCAAGTGTTCTCCAAAGAAGGACATTTAAAAAAAAAATGATGCCTGTTATCTACGTGTAAGATAGTTGATAACACTTGAAGATCATGAATCTAAGCTGCGCTTTTCCTATTTTCTTTGCAGAGTACAGGCATTTCAAAAATTTAAATTTTAAATTGATAATTGTTCAGTTAGAGGGTTTCTATAAATCTTTGTAGAAGATATAGAGTTGGAAGTGATGAAATTTGAGATAATTAAGAAGTGAGCCTCTGTGGAGGTTATTTTCTTCTTCTTCAGTTATTATAATTAACTAAGAGCATATGTCTTCTGAAATGGGCCTATAACACCACTGCTCATATTCAATTATTATTTTGCTTGAAGAAAACTACATTTTTAAACTATTCTGCATAATTTGACAACTATCTGTCGGTACCCTCAGCTTTTGGACAGATGGCCGCCATTCCCTCAGTGCAAAAACCAGACATTCTTTGCCCTGCCTCCATGCCCAGGTGCTGTAGTTGCCTCTCAGAAGGGGTTATTGGTCCCCTGGCCATGCTGGCAAAGCACTCTGTGACCTCTGTCTGGTTGCAGCGGGCAACATTCAAAAAGTGAACCTGAAGAGCCAGTGAGCGGCACAGACACTGAAACCTTGTTGTGGACAACATTGTAACAGCAACAGTTCAGAAAATTATGCAATTGAGGGAGGAGAGGTAATTTGTAAGATTCAAAATATCTACTCCGAATTACTCTCTGCAGGTTAACAGAAAATGCTGGGCCTATTCTCAAGCCTGGAGGGAAAGCTGCACCGCTGGACTTGTGTCCATGTGACTCAAGCCCCTGCCCTGCCAAAGGAAAGTGGCCTTGCCCACACTGCTTATCGGAAACAGCTCCCGGTGAGCAGCACCGGAGATCGGCTTAACAATAACACAGCGTCAGTGATCACGTGCAGAGCCTGAGCTGTGCCCTGGCCCAGACTCACTGACTAGGCACGGCCTGCTGGAGATTTTTGTCATCTGGGATATACTATGTGTTACTTGTTCTGCTAAAGAAACTGGGCAATTTCCATGCAGTATGAAAATGTACTACATGAAAGTTCCACTGTGAATTATGGAAAACTACTCATTAGTTTACACCACTAATTAAATTTTAAAACAGCAGGCACATGTAAGTTTCTTTCTTGGCATTTCATAAACAGCTTTTTTAACTTTAGGTAAACAGGTCCAAAATAAACTGAAATACACTGAAATGACAAAGCGTAATAACCATTTTAATCAAACATCTCTCCAAATGGCCATAGAAATAATATATCTTTATATGTTCTCTTGAGCTGATGAAGCAGAATAAGGCCTTAAGGCCTCAGAAAAGACAAAATATATAACTTACATTACTGTTTCAATATTAACAAAATCAGAAGTCAGCATAAAAATGATGCTGTTATGTAATTTACCCTAAACAGAATGTAAAAATAAACACTTAGAAACTCCAGTGCTTCTTCATTTTGCATTGCTGTTTATCACTTCCTTGTAACTGGCTGGTAGCACATAAAGTGTACTAATTTTTAAATTACAGTGGCAGTTTTACAACTTCCAGTTTATATACTGTTCAAATGTTGGACATAGATTACTCAGCTTCATTCTTTTAGAAACTCTGTGTGAGAGACTGGCAACAAAATAAAAACAGAAACAAATGGTCAACCTATATGAAGGAAAAGACATTGCTATTTCTGATTAGGAAACCAGACTGAGATTTAAGAAAATATTGAGAATGGATAAAGATCAAGTATTAACTTAAATTTGAAAGATGGCTATCTCATCCATTTAAGCCCCCTGTTGGAGGCTTATTCTGTCTCAAAACCATAGCAGAGCATTTCACTTGGTGGATTCTTATCATTTTTATCTATTGCCATAGAACACCTTTCTAAAAACACTACCACTTGGCACTTAACCATGAGCCTACACCTCAAGGAAAAAAAATTAAATACAAATTTGACACACCACGATCACTTCAGCTAAACAGAAAGCACTTATTAATTACTCAGAATCTTTAAAGTATCTGAACAACAAATATTAAACACCATTTCCAGACTTCATCATGTTCTTTTCTTTGATAAAAAAGAGGTTTTGTAAATAGTTGCCATTTACAAACATTATTTTCTAACAAAATATGATGGAAAGTTTTAGTACATCGCTGTATTAGAATTTCTGCTGCTTATGTTGCTTGCTTTTGCAATATTGCCCCAACAAATAATCACTGGAAGTTTTGAGAGGTCGAGCTGAAAACTGTTTCTGTTAAGAGTATCTTGAATGTGGAGGTAGTTCCTGCTAGCGAAGCTGTAAGAACACTTAACGTACTACATTTTTGTGTCAGACCTGAAATTCCTGGAAGCACAGTAATAAAGACATTTCAGTGTCAAATGCCCTTACTTGGCATCAGTGAAATCAGGCTGATTCTGTTTTATATGTGTAGTCGGTGTTTTCTTTTTTTTTCTCCAAGATTTTTGAAAAGTTAGTGTTTGACAAAACTGAGAACGTTGGTAACGTGTGTGCAATGCTCGGCAATGCACTGAGGTGTTACAGAGAGCATACTCTGCTCATAGCGGGGCATTACAACTATATGTGTAAATTAGAGTATTCAACCCATTAAAACAGAACCTTCAAGAGAAATTTTGTCCTAAAGATACAGACTGTAAACATGAACATTGCTAATTGTTTTAGCTTTGTCAAAACACTTGACTGGTATCATAACAGGAGCGTCAGATGCTGGCTTCTACTGTGCAAGAAAAAAAATGTTCACTATTACCACTGTTTAGAAGGGCAAAACTAACGAAGCCGAGGGAATCAGTCGGCTTGTCTCCCTCGCTCACTGAAGAGTCAAAACCCCATCACTCTTTGGGGGCAAACAGCGATGGCCGCACAGTCAGCACTCCCCGTGACCTCAGGCTACCCGCAAGTGGCCGGGGAACTGCCAAGACAGGGCGCCAGCAGCTCGCCCGTCCATCCGTCCGTCCGTCCGCGGAGCAGCCGGGAAGGGGCGCTGGGCGGCGCCTTTGGAGTGCGGCGGGAGCGGGCTGCGGATCACCTGCAGCGGCGGGGGGGCCGGGAGCTCCGCCTCCCCTCCGCCCCCGGTTAATCGCATCCCCCTCCCCCCGGCAGGCACAGCCAGCCGGGCAGCGCTGCCAACCTGCTGCAGGCGCTCGGGCACCCGCACCCCGCTCGCAGCCGGGGCCGGGCTGGGGCCGCCGGCTCCGCC
>VXBX01007747.1:85071-99175 GCA_013400415.1 Scytalopus superciliaris | reverse complement strand
TCCCCCCCCCTTTTTTTATTTTTTGTGCCTAGCGAGAAGGTGGACAGAAATTCAGTGGTTACGGAAATTACGTGGCTACATGGATATTTCCTACTAAGAAATGTAACTTACAGAGAGCAGTTTATGTTTTTTGTTAGACGGGGTGGATGGTTAAGGAAAGGGCTCTTTTTCCGTAGAAAGCTGTGTCACAAGTAGATCAGGTTTAAAAACAAGCGAGCAGCCCCTTCTCCCTGACCGCAGATCAAAAAGGCAGATAACCAACCACAACAACGAAGTGATCCCCCCAAAAAGTAAGCCAAAACCTTGTCAGTTTTTGGTTTGGACTGACTGCCTAGAACTTGCAACCTAAAAAGGGTGCTAAGAAAGACGCCAAGAGGTAGGTAGAATGCAGAAGCTGTGTTCTTTGGCACTGTAATGTTACTTTCCAAACATAACTGAATCTTTTATGAGACTGTCTTCAGAAACTTTACTCTGGTAACCAGAGTTTTACGAACTTGTTTGTGGTGTGGGCCTTGTTCTCACTACGTGGGCCCTGTGGAATAGCAGCTGGGGGAGAGTCACAGAGTTGAGCTCTGGTGGCAACAACCAAGATTGTATTACAAATGCAGAGTCGCAGAAATGAGGTGACTTTCAGTCAGGCTTTAAAGTGAACGAGTGACAAAGAGGAGTGGATGGCAGGCTTCTAGAGGTGCCTTTCATTTGTTTAGGTTTGGGGCTTTCTTCATACTTTTTCAATAAAAAAGTAATCAATATTATGAAGGTGTATGGGAAATTGAGAGAGGGGGAGGTTCAGCATATGCTTATAAATCAAGGCAGAAATATCAGAAGAGAAGAAAAATCTGTTCCCCCACTACCTTGATGTCTTTTTGCTGTCCTGCTCTGTCTTTGGGATGGGTGCTGGGAGCTGCATTAGGGTTTTGCAACCCTAATGCACAAGCTGAGCATGTGAGTACAGTGGAGGCTCTAAAGTGAAACTGAGTAGTGTATTGGGTATTTTCAAGGCTTGAGTGAAGTGCAGTTGCTTACTGAGCCAGGTGCGGTTTTCCAGATGAAAATGTTTAGTGGTGTGTGTGTATATTCTTATATATATATATATATATATACATGTATATATGCACAAATGTATGGCTGTGTTTTTAAAGTACTAGTTAGTAAGCTTTATTTAAAAATTGTCTGACTGTATTTTGATTTCTCAATAGGTCTGGGACAAAAGTGAAAACGGGGATTGGCATTGCACTGCCAGCTGGAAGGTTTGTATTTATAAAAATTACACAGACATAACCATAGTTTGTCCTTGGTTTTTGAAGAAACACACTTAATATCTGCTGACTTGTAGAGTAGAAGTACTTCTGGTTCTTTTGCAGATTCTGTACATCTTACATAAAATGCTTTTTATTTGCTTTTATAAAACATCTAGTGCCCCTCACTTAAAGCAGAGACTAACATGCAATCTTCTGTTGTTAGTATTTAGTTATGTTGGCAGACTTTGGTGTCAGTAAACACAGCAGTAACTGATGTTTAGGGAGTTGGAAAACAGCACCTTTGTTTTTAATTGAATATTTTCCTGAGAACTCATAGCGAGACTCTGCTTCATCTGGATAATTAGTGCATTCAGCTTCTGAATTGTCCTTAAACTTGGATTTAACAGGACCACAATGCATTCATACCTGTAAATGGAAATGCAAGTGAAGCTTTTGAATTCCCCTTCTCTAAGAAAAGAAGGTTGACTAGGTATGAAAAAGAAGCTTCCTATTAAAAAGAAGATAAGCAATGATCTGCATATGCTTTTGAAAGCATAGGCAAGCTAGAAGTAAGCATGGTAATGGCTGAAAATTGATTGAAAACAAAGCTCTACTTTTTGCATCAAGGCAGAATCTTACTTTGGAACTTAAAGTAGTAATAATGCCTTGAAATACACTTGTAATAATTGCCTTTTAAACACTTACTAAAAGCAACAAAACTTTGCAGTGCTGGTTGAAATAAAGAAATATAACAGCTGCTGCGTAACTTGGTCTGAAAGAACAGAGGCTTCAAAGGAACAGTCTTAGTACTTCCTAGGATTCCCTCCTGCAGAAAGTTGTGAAAATATATAGTCTCTTGGACTAAGGCAGTAAGTAAGTATGCTTCTCTACAGTGTTTTGATGTTCTCTTGCAGACACATAGTGGTTCTGTGTGGCGTGTGACATGGGCCCATCCTGAATTTGGGCAGGTCCTGGCTTCCTGCTCTTTTGATAGAACAGCAGCTGTATGGGAAGAAATAGTGGGAGAGTCAAATGACAAGCTCCGAGGACAGAGTCACTGGGTAAGACTTGAGGTTTTTTCTGTCAATATAAAGCATTCCTGATTTTGCTTATGTTTTGTTCATTCATGGCAATATTCCAATATAAAATAAGGATTTTTAAAGCATTTGGGGCAAACAGCTAAATGGCAACATTCAGGCCAATTAATACCACTGTTACTGCTGGTTCATAATAAGGTAAACAACTTGTGAACATGAATTCCCATCTACAGTAGAATTTAAATTCTGGGGATTTATGTTGACAAGAGCTCATTCAGAACTGTCTCATGCTGGTCTTTTTCATCTTTCAAACAACAGATTGAGTTTTTTTGGGGAAATAGTTTGCTTGGAAGTAGATTTTCTGGGTAGGTAGCATTGCATCATGGAAATTTTAGATCTAAACAGATTGTTTTCCAGCTATGCTTTATGTGTAATATTATTCCTGCCTCTAAAGTTTTGTTTTATTTTGAATTGCTAAAAATACCTGCAGTTGTCTGCTTTCTATTGAAGTTTTCCAGCATTAGAATACATACTGTGAGGAGTTGAGTTGTCAAGACCATTGGCACCCAGTGGGGTATGAAAGCCCACTTCTGTGTGCAGTTTTCAGCTCAAACTCAGGCTTTGGTGGCAGGAGAGGAGACAACTTGAAAAAGAAATATTTACAATTTTTTCCTCTTTAGCTAATCATCCTATCAAATGCCTGCTGCATTTGCTCATTCCTTTATCAGAGGCACTTCTTTGGTGCTTTGGTGAGAAAATGCTTCATGGTAAACTTCAGCAGGGCTGAAATTAGAGAGTGGTGTCTCCAGGCATGGCAGTTAATGTTGCCGCTAGTGTGACTGTAGAGGATAGTCTGGAACTGCCTCGGGCCCATACTTTTGTATTTTGTGCTTATGTTACATGGTGGTGTTTTTTTCCTTTCCTGAAAAGCATAATCTAAACAACTCTTTGGTATCAGAACTTTGATACCACTGCGAGATATCTCTTGATGCTTGAAATTGCATCATTGTAACGATCTAATGATCTGTCTTTTCTCTAATCCATTGCTGTACAAATATTTATTTTTTTCTTTAGGTTTTTGATGGAAGATATAAGCAATCCTATGAAATGGTGTTGTCAGACTTTGTTTAGCCTTCCTTAGGGAATACATTTTTGATAGAAATTTCTATCATTTCTCTCAAGAATCTATGCCTTTCTCTGCAGGTCAAGAGGACCACTCTAGTAGACAGTAGGACATCTGTTACAGATGTGAAGTTTGCTCCCAAGCATATGGGTCTTATGTTAGCAACCTGTTCAGCAGATGGAGTTGTAAGGATTTATGAAGCTCCAGATGTGATGAATCTCAGTCAGTGGTCACTGCAGCACGAAATCTCATGTAAGCTAAGCTGCAGCTGTATTTCTTGGAATCCTTCAAGGTATGTTATTAAAACTGTTGGTTTTGCTTTATGACTCTTTTAAGCAAAGGAGTGAGTTCTGGGTTTTTGTGGAATAAATCCTGTGGAGAAGATCGAGTGTACATTTGGGTACATGTGAAGGAAAGGTGCTGAAATCTCTTTTCATAAAACAAGTTTGGCAAAGCCAGAGAAGCGTTACAAAATGTTCTCCTGTGCTCTGCAAGGACACGTTCCTAGCTTAATTATTTTCAGCAAGTAACAAACTAAAGAGCTACAGAGTGCTCTCTATTTATCCCATAAAACTTAACTGAGATTTTGATAAAAGAAAGTGCTTATAAAAGGACAATTCCTGCCTTTTTCTTCTTTTCGTAAAAAAGATGTTGCAATAGGTAATCATTTTGACAGCTCTTAAGAAGGACATGCACCCTTGCCAGTGCAGCAGAGTAAAAGGAACAGCAGGAGTCTTGCTAGCAAAAATAGGAAGCCCAAGAGTTGTACTTTTAGTTCTGTTCTTTGGCTCAGTGATACACTTAACCTTTAACTGGACTGAAGCAGAGCAGTGCAGTTGGGTAGTCCTATCCTAAAGAACACATGCATGCAGAGGTTCTTTGCTTCCCGTCTCATATCCTCCCCCAGCAATAACAGGAAGGGAAAAACCATTCAAGGCACAACTGTTCTGTGTTCTGTTTGTCCAGAAGCACTTAATGGCTTTCTGTGTAGATGTAGTGTTGTGTCCTGCTATCCAGTTATTCTTCTATCCATTAGTAGTAGTCTTTGCTGGAGATTCAGAGCTCAGGCTTTCACTTTAATGTGTGGGATAGCGTTAAAACTTGATTTAAAAACAGGAGTTAATCTACATTTAGCTTGTCTAATCTGAGTTTCAAAACCTGAATGAAATGCCACTAAATCAGTCAGTAAAAGCACTGCAAAGAATGCAGACTCTGCCATGAAACTTGTGGCAAATACTAGGCTGCAGATGTATATATAATACCAATCCTACTCTCTGGGAACATCATCTTGAATTGCCAAATAATTTTTCCTAATGATTTCACCAGAGTGAATGTATAAAGTGGACTTCCAAAACATTAGAATGGTATATATATATACTGGTAACTTGAATAGCACTTAACTCATGTTTCCTTGTGATGTTTTCCCTTGTGATTTTTTTTTATTGTTTTGGGGTTTTTTTATAGATAATGTGTTTTAAATGTAAAGAATGGTTTGGTGTACTTTCTGTGGAATCACTTGTAAATTTAACACTATTTATTTTCACCTTTTAGCTCTCGAGCACATTCTCCAATGATAGCTGTAGGAAGTGATGACAACAGTCCAAATATATTGGCTAAGGTTCAAATTTATGAATATAACGAAAATACCAGGTATGCTAAATGGCAGCATGTAACATTTGTGGGATCATAAATTAGTTTATAGTGTATGGTCTTTTATTCCTGTCATTAGATGTGGAGTAGTAAGTTATAATACCTTAATGTTGTCTGAGAGTCATTGAATGGGAAGAGAGAGGGAGACCTCAGAATGGTAACTGATGTTAACAGACATGATATTGATAGTTTTATTCTATGTTGGTGCAGAAATGCCAGTGTTCTTACCAGCATTTTAAAGGGAGAATTGTTGTTTCCCTGTCTACTAATATATGTGCTTAATTTTGCACAAGAAATTAACAGGGCAAAGTTGAAATGTGAATTGTGTTGCACTAAACACTGTTTTGTTCAAAGCCACTTTAAAATGATTTTAAAGGCATTATCATAATGACAGAAGTCCTGTGAATTTCAAGTGAGTTCAGTTTCTGCAGTCAAGAAGTTCACAGATGCAGAAATGAGGACACGTGTGCACCACCAGTTCCAGTTAAGTGATACCAGAGAAATTGTGTTTGATTCAGAGATTGGTGTGGAAAAGGAGCCAGGGTGTTCTGTGGATTTATGCCTGGCTTCAGACAATGCTCTCCATGCATTAACAGTAAAGACAAGTTGGTTGTAACTTACCTGGTGGTAAACAAAAAAATGGAATACATTTTTATCATACAGCAGAGGAGGCAGGTAGCAGTCTGCTTACAAGAACAGAAAATGCAGTAAGTTACTGAGATGCAAATTCCATTTAGATTTTGAATGAAAGAATCTTTTTATTTCCATTTTTCAACTGTGGAAAAAATCTTCTGTTTCCTGGAATTCTTGCTTTGTTGTATCATTTAGCATACTGTTGTTAGTGATTACTATATCTGATGTATTCAATTTCTGAAGAAATCAGTTTGAAATTATTACTTACAATTAAACTTATGTTAAGAAAATACTTTTATTTTTGCAAGTCTCATCATGTATCCTTAACCCTTTTCCCCTGTTGCACTATGTCTGGTTTATATAACTTGCATCACTGCCAGTTTTGATGGCATTAAAAATTAATTTCTTCTGCTGTACAGGAAATATGCAAAAGCGGAAGCTTTGATGACAGTCACAGACCCTGTACATGATATTGCATTTGCTCCAAATCTGGGAAGATCCTTCCATATCTTGGCTGTAGCAACCAAAGATGTACGAATTTTCACACTAAAACCTCTGAGGTGAGCTTAAGAGGAAGATATTTGGTATGATGTGATACTGTAGTCTTATTTTAGTAGTATCTGTGAAGCAAAAGTAGTAACTTAATGTGTACAAGACAGTCTTTTAGCAGCCTGATTTTTAAGATGACAGGATTGTGAGCAAGTCTGTAATTTTGTCTAAATACCTCTTAGTACTCCTAATCTAGTAACAGTTGTATAAATTGCTTGAAAGATATCCTCTCTTTCTGTCATCATATTCAAGTCCAGACCTCTGAACAGTTGTGTGCAGAACTGTCACTTTTTTCTTAAACAGGAAAGAATTGACTTCATCAGGAGGATTAACAAAATTTGAAATCCA
The DNA here is from genome assembly GCA_013400415.1 of Scytalopus superciliaris. NCBI lineage: Eukaryota > Metazoa > Chordata > Aves > Passeriformes > Rhinocryptidae > Scytalopus > Scytalopus superciliaris. The sequence continues at coordinate 92,594 of VXBX01007747.1, read as the reverse complement.
TATTGTGGCACAGTTTGATAATCACAACTCCCAGGTGTGGCGAGTGAGCTGGAATATTACAGGCACAGTGCTTGCCTCCTCTGGTGATGATGGCTGTGTTAGGCTCTGGAAGGGTAAGGTCACCCACCTTATATTAACTTTGTAGTGTGCTGCATATACTGGAGAAATTTTACTTGAAACATAATTTTTGAGTGAAAGTTCATTTTAGATTAGTGAATTTTTTTATATTCATGTTTACATTTCCGAAAAAGAAAATGACCTTATGTGCTGGAACACCTGCATGATTTAGGCTGCTGTGAATAGTTGTTCCTGTACCTTGAAATTGTTTCACCAGACTAGAGCTATATAAAGTTTTAATTTAAAAAGTACTGCATTACTGTCTTTTCCTGCTGCTAAACCCAGAAAATGTACAGTCAGTCAATGTTCAGGCAAACTGGCTTTTCTTCTGTTTACTTTTCCAAAAGCAACAGCAAAAACACAAAACTAAAAAAATCTCTGGCAGTTTCTTTACACATTCTCATTTGTTTCTCAGTGTTTTAATAGTGGAAGCTGAGTTTTAGAGCGTGGATAGGCAAAGAGTATTAGACAGCTAAAGGGCCAGATCCTCAGCTATTTTGAATTTATATATTGGTATTGAAGTTCAGTTCTGATCCACACACAGCTGTGTGGCAGTTCAAACGTATTTGTAGGGAAAGCTGAGCTTCAAAAGAGAAACTAACAGTTTTTGTGCATCTGTATTTGCAGCTAATTACATGGACAACTGGAAGTGTACTGGTATACTGAAAGGTAATGGGAGTCCGGTGAACGGTAGTTCTCAGCAGGGAATTTTTAATGCCTCTCTAGGTTCAGCCAATACAAGTCTACAGAATTCACTAAACGGATCATCTGCCAGCAGGTAGGTTGATTAGTAGGGAGACTGGATTTCAGTAAATAGTCTCTTGTCTGAATCTTTGTAATTTCACTTAGCTTTCACGTTTGTTTAACATTTTTTCAAAGTGCAGTACTTCTACAAGCTCTTGTGGGTTTGCTCTGTGGTGTTGTCTTGCTGTGCCAGTGTTAAGGGGAAAATGAACAAAACCCTAAGCCACACTGAATCAGTTGGTGTAAATAAGCAATGTAAATAACTGTTTTCACTTTAGTCCTTTCACATTATTAAAAACAGTGTTTCTGAAACATTTTCAAAGAAGGAGAATCTTCATAATACTTCTGTGTAACTGCCCTTTTGTTTTAGACTAATGTTTAAAAGTGAAGCAAAAGTACTAGCAACAAAAAGGTTTTTGCTGGGAAAATGTAGCCAAGGTGTAGGAGGAAAAGGTACTTCATAATGTATGGTTTCAGCAATCAATGCTAGTGTTAGTTTACTTAGCTTTTGCAGGTGTAGCATCAATTTTGTGGGGTTTTTAATCTTCATGTGGCATTTGTATTGCAGATAATTTGATTTAATCTCTATTAGGTTTTTATTCTGTACTAATAGCTGTTTAGTAGGTAAATTCAACTGCCTGTTCTGAAAAAACATTTTAATTTGTGCACATCAAAGTGTAGAAATACATTGAGCCCCACACCTGCATGGTGGAGTCTGTACAATCAGCTTTACAGGACTGTAAATCCTATGTAGGGACTAGATGTGGCCAAATTCCCTAGCTGCACTTTCCAGGTTTTGTGCCCACCTTTATTTTTTTTTTTTAATTCAAATGCCCTGGGAGAGCTTTCATTCCCATCTGTGTGCAGATACTCATGTGGCTTTTTTTTCAGTTTGAAATGCCTGTCAGTGAAGTTTGCTTTGCAGAGTGAGACCCTGTCATTGTCCCCCTGCCCCTCCTTCCCTTTCAGCAGTCAATCCTGAATAGCGGTTCTGGCTCCCAGCTCCCTAGTTGTGTTGAACACAGGGCTTTCACCTTTTTCTCTCAAGATAAATGGTAGAGCAAGAGGTGGTAAGGGGCCCAGTCCCCACAAGAAAGGGGTACCAGAATCATCTTGGTCGTCTAGTTCCAGGTTCTACTTGTAGTGTAGCAAAAAAGTGCTGAATTACAGCCCTGTCTTGAAAGTCATGTATCCAGAGCTATGTAACTATTTGTTTGGGCTCCCATGGGCAACTACAGGCTGTTTTATACTCGTCCAGCATAGGGTGTGGTTTCACAGTCTCCTTATCTAAACCATGCTGCCAGCAAGAGTACCCTTTCACACCCCACTGGTGGTTCTTCTCCTGCCCCTGAAGTTGGTAGTAAGTGAAACTGGAACTTCTGTCATTATTTTAGACTCCCTCTATTGCTCTGCATTTTGGAAAGTTTTTTGTTTTGTTTTTTAATAAATTATTCTTGGCTCCAATTTGTAACAAAATGTTAATTCCAAAATCATATCAGTGGCTGTGGAATTCCCAAACATATGGTGTCTTGTCTTAGGAATTAGCCTTTACTATAAAAAATACAGACCTAACTACATGTTTTCTTTTGTAATCACATTGGCTTGAATTGTGTGAGCACAGTTGTTAACTCTTGTGTTAGTGTTAAGACATTGATAAAGATTTATGTATTGACACTTGACTAAATAGGTATCCCACACATTTGTCTGTGACTGTACATGCTATGTTTCAGTGTCTATCCATTTAAACACTTAAAACACCTAACACATAGGCAGATCTGAAAAAACTTGTAAAAGCACGATCACCAAACTGGATTTGTACTCAAAATAAGCTTCAGAACAGGTGATGTAGGTTGTTGCGAAATAAATCAGTAGGACTATATTGTTATGTTGATATAATGGTGTGTCTAGATTGATGATACAATTTCCATTCTCCATTTGTATTATGTCCTTTTTAACAGAAAGCAGAGCTGATACCAAGCTAACTGGAGTAACTTTGGTGTTTTGCTGCTTGTTGCATGCACACAGGAATGGAAAACGAACTCCTTTTTCCCCTCCCCAACGCCGTTTGACCTCTCCCAAGACACCAGCAGCCTGCTAACTACTAAATGCTGTTCAAAAAGCCTTTTTAAAACACGTTGTGTACATTTTTTTTTGTACTAGCCTGCACAGTTTGATACTATTGGAACTCCTGATAGAAAAATATTTGGAGAGGCTTCTTGTTTGGAAAAAAACCCACATAAACAACCCACCCAACCCCCAAAACTTCCGTCAGAACGTATTTTTTTGAAAGATTGTCAAATTAAAAACCTAGTTGATGATTAAAAATGAGAATTTTTGTCCTTGATTGGGATGGGAGGAGGGAAATGATAATTTATAATAACTTCCATTAAAATTGTTTTGAGAACCAATTTGTTTTGCATTTCATAGCGTTCAGCATTTGATTAAGATTCCTAAACATTACAAGGTTGTAACTGCTTTGTAATACATGAAACTGTTAGTTTTAAAGGAATAAGAAAACTGTTTTGACGATTGTACAGATGGTAGCTGTTGGTAGTTGGGGTATTGCTTCATTTATATACCTTAGTATGACTTCAAATAAATGTTTTGTAAGTACTGTCATACTTCTTCATCCTAAGAGAAGTACTTTTTCTGATATGTATTTGTACATTCCTATGGTAATAATTCCATGGAGTACCTAAAATTCTTTAAACATAGTATCCTTGAAAAATGCAAACACTTTAGCCATATAAAGATCGAAACCAAAATGCAGCTTGTTGTGAATTGTCCCATAATTTCATTAATTAGTTAATAGCTGTTCCTTTCTGTAAGTCACAGAATTGTTAACAAGACAGAAAACATCTGTAGGTATCTAATACAGTTATGCTAAAATGCACAAGTGTTACGGGTAAGTTCTAATAAAAACAGCAGCAAAACAACATGAAGTGGCAATTCCGAATCCTGTGCTCACCAGGAATCTTAAATTTACTCTGAGGATTTTGCAGTAATATGTAAATACATACAAAGGCTGTATTTCACTGAAAATAGTTTTCTCTGTAAATGTATATTATTAATGTAAAAACAATGGTGTTTTTATGTCTACTCTAGAAATGCTGTGAGGTTAATCTGAATTAGATGCATATGCAGAAAATGTACTTTGATAATATTTAATGTGTATATTGTGTCACAAGCGAAGTGTTACTGAAAGCTGTTAACAAATCACAGAAATTCTGGGAGAATGAAAGCCTGTTAATAGCTGTACTAGACCATCCTTTTGATTTCGAAAGCAGTCCATTCTTTTGTAAAAATGTATACTAGGACTATGACTATGGTATCCTTTTCTATGAATTTCAGTGGAAAAGACTGTATTATTTTGCTTCAAAGAACAGTTTCCAGATTTGTCTTGTTTTGAATTATAAGCCTTGATTTCTGCTATTATGTTCTATTGGTTTTGGCATGGATATACTAAAGCCTTTTTTTTTTTCCAGCATGTCTTTTCTCCCCTTTGGTTCTCCTTGTATTTACTACTTTTCTCTTTTTTTCTTGTTTTGTTTTTTGTTTTGATTTGGTTTTTTGTTTTGGTGTTTTGTTCCTTTCTTAATTGTTTCAGGTATTTCTTTCCCCCTCTGGATTCCCCACGGGCTGGATCAAGATGGTCCAGTCATGCCCAGCTCCTTCCTCCTCCTCCTCTGATAGAGCAATCTTGCGATGCTGACACTGCCAGCCTCCAGTATCCTCACCCTCGCAGACGATGTGTATCTCGGCCTCTTAATCTCTTACCTGAGAACGAAGGGATTTAACATGTTACTTTAAATAAACTGAAGGGCCTTATTCTGGTGTTTGTGAATGCTTCCATTTCTGGCTGCCTTTGTATTCCTTCTCTTGTACAGAAGATTTTCAAAAATTTGCGAACTTCATGCATGTTTTGCAGAACAAACCACAACATTTAGAACCTGTTACTAGTGTATCAAAGGAATATTTTTATTTGTACCCTTTGAACTATGGCAACACATGCAAACAGTATTAGCCACAAGCTATTTATGGAGTAGCTGACCTCAATGTGCCTGTCCTTTTTTCTTTTTCCTTTTTTTTTTTTTTCTTTTTGAAATCAGTTTAGTATGGCCTTTAATTTTTTTCTTTTTGTATGCTGCACTGACATGTGAAACATTCTCAGAATTAAACATGCCTTCAAGAAATTGTTGAGTACAGGTTGATACTGGATCAGTTCATAAGCAAAACCATTCCTGTGTATACTGCAGCTAAATAATTTGGCACGTGTGGTTTTACTTTAGAACTTTCCATCTTGCTGTGTAAATATTTAAATTTTATAATTCTGGTTGACTAATAAACTTGTTCTGAAAGGTCTGTATTTGTACAGTTTTCCTTGTAATGGGCTTTTTTAAAGTAGGTTCCTGATGAAGTGGGTTTTCTGATTCAGGTGTCCATTCTTGGTCTGCTTTCGTGCTGTCATGTGCCATTCCAGATGAGGAGCTGCATATTACATGTCTTTGCCAGAGGGTCTGCTCCAGCTTTTCTCGTGGATGTGCTGAAGTCTGTGGAGCCTGCTAGGGCTGTTGGGTTTCACATTGTCTCATAGTTCCTTTCCACTGATTGAATTCATCACTTGAGGGCATTTTGAAGAAAGAGTGCTGACTTAAAAGATGTCTTTTTTGATGTGTCAGCACAGGAATGTCATTGCTGTGCATCTGATATAAAGTAAAGCAGAGGGCAGCCCCCATCCTTCCAGAGTGATAGCAAGTTCCTGTGAGTCTTACTTGTATTCTCAAAACTTCATTGGCTCAGATCCACTACCTTTGTTTCTTTGTTTTTCTCTGAGGAGTCTGGTCACAGTTTACAAAAAACACACGAGGTGCACTGGTGTTAAGGGGTGTTTGCTGATACTTTCCAGCCAGCAGGAACAACTGTGGAAGAATAACAAAAAATGTTTTTTATCTTTTTTACCAGAAAGAGTTAACAGTTATAAAGCCATGCCATACTTTGTATGGTAAACAGCATAAATATTACATGATGAAAAAATAAGGTTTAAATGGGAGGTGGGAAGTAAATATTCCTCTGTAGAAGTAGGAATAATAAAAAAAAAAGTTATCAAAACTATTATACTGGGATTCATTTCTAAACCAGAGCAAACTGTTTCTGGCTGTGCAAGCAACAGAATATACTTTGGAACATTTAAGCCACTTTGAGAATTTCTGTCGTAACAGAAGATCTCAAAAGATCACAGAATAACCAGTTACAGTAATAGAAGAGTATTTTTTGCGGCTCCTAGTGCATATGTTTACAGTTTATTCAGCATGGTCACATTTTTTCCTCTGTGATGAACATACATGATCAGATATTCCAGTCACAGTTCTTACTAATGGAAACACGTTACAGTTCCTGTGCAAACAAGCCATGTTAGAATGAGCTGGCCAAGTGCTTTGACATGCCCCAATGAACTCAGGTGGGTTTTGTGGCTGATGCCTGCCTTTCTCCCTGCCTGCTATTTTGTAATGAACTCTCTCCAAACCAGAGCCCTTCACTCCCTCTCCTTGACTGTCCACCTCCTCTTCCTCAGACTCACACTTCCCTCTGTATCCATCTCTCTGGCTCCCGTGACTCAAGACTGAACTGTACTTCTGTGCAGGACACGAACTGCAGAACCCCTGAGAGGGAAGGAGATTATAGAAGGGCTTAGGAAGGTATGATTACAGCAGGTACTCAAGGTATTTAAAATTTAGTAAGTACTTTGTAACGCTGCTCTCCTCTTTCTTCTGAAGGAAAATAAGCATTATCCCTTAGTACTCCTTCTGCACTTGGAGCACATCTCTAGAAGTTTTTGGGTTTTGTAGTAGCCATGAGATGGCTTTGTTAGTGGTTTGGTTTGGTTTGGTTTGTTTTTTTTGGTGGTAGTGGTTTTGCTTTTGTTGTTTGGTTTTGTTTCGAACATATTTGAATGCAGTATGAACTGATGATGTCGAGTGTAGATTTTCTCTGTCGCTGCAGGTATTTGCACTCTCATAGCAGGAGCATAAGTGTGGAAGTGCATTGTAAAAACGTCCCGGGTAACACTCGAGTTTGACGTGGAATTGTTATGTGCACACACACGTAACACGCGTGTGCGTTTGGAAGGCACTGTAACTGTGACATTTATGCTTCAAGAGGGAAATTAATTTTCCCACGTACTGTACATAAACTCAAACACAGGGAGTTCCCCTCGTTCGAGCGGAGGGTGTCAGGCACTGGGACAGGCTGCACAGGGTGGGTGTGGAGTCTCCCCCTCCGGAGACATTCAAACCCACCTGGACACGCTCCCGTGCCACCTGCTCCCAGTGACCCTGCCGAGGCAGGGGGGCTGTACCGCATCATCTCCACAGGTCCCTTCCAGCCCTAAGGATTCCGGGATTCTGTTGGCCGGCCTCATGGCTCACAGGGCAAAAACGGGACAAAACCCGAAGCCGGGAATATAAACAACACCTGTCATGTAAATTAATTCCCTTCCCAATCCCTGCCCCCCCCGGCCGGGGTTCCCGCAGTGCCGCCGCTCTCCCGGGGCATATCCCGCACTTCCCGCCTCATTCCCAACGCCCGCGGGGGCGGGGCGGGCAGCGCGCCTCCCGCCCAATCAGCACCGCCGTTCCCCTCCCAAAATCCGCCTCCCCCGCGCT